>CABFWB010002426.1:0-11892 GCA_902151455.1 Timema bartmani
TGAATAAAATAATATTACTTTTGGATAGCCATACTGTTTCTTATGAAATAACAGATTTTCTTAAGGTGCTCATAATTGCCCAACTTCCCCTATATATATGACTATTTGAAATATTCTCAGTTATTCGTAAGTTGAGTCATTATTATTATTATGAGCTTTAGTATATTTTTGTTGGTCAATAGATGTTGTGAGAACTAATAGAAAATTAAATTTGTTTAATTTGTTAAGTAAACCAACTAATGTTAAGAAATATATATGTTAATTTTGATGGGATCTTTGATATAAAACCAATATACCAATATATTTTTATCTTCAATTTTTGTCACTGTACGCATATCATAATTTATTCTTCATACCATCATACTCGTATATGGTTTATCTTTATATATTACTTATGAATAAACATTTTAAATCAATTTATTGCTTTTTTCTTGATGAGTTTACGTTTTGGAGAGTAGCCTTAGGATATATTTTTTGTGATTTTTATTTATTATTGTTTATTTTGGGGTTTAGTTATTTATTTTGGTAATAATATCAGGTTTATATAATGAGGGCACGAGGACGACTGTCAGATTATTACTTACGCAACTAGGTGAGCTGCATGCACTAAGTTACCGCTGTCTGTTCTCAGATGATTGAAAAACAATGTACTCAAACAACTCACTCTGATTGTGCTAATGCTTTCTTGTTTACTATTTGAGCCTTCTTTTTTGTTGGATTGGCCAAGGAGGTCTCAAATGAATTTCAATCACGAACAGATGATATTTTCCGTCTGCTGTGGATACTGGCCTGTAATTGGCTATAGCTTCTCTCATTCCCATTGGCTGATACGGTACGTCTGCTGCGGATAGGTACTGTCCTGTAATTGGCTATAGCCTCTCCTCGCATTCTCATTGGCTTATAAGTCTCAAATCCTAGGGTCGTCTATGATCAGGTCCATGCGTGACGCATGACAAGTATAAGTTAAATTAACATTACGTGCTGTGCACTATTTTCTAGGTATCGATTATAAACGCTATCATTGAAAGTAATACATTTCAACTTCTTGCCTATTATGTGTTATATACTATTCTATATTATTTTGCATTAAACATGGATATAAACCCAGCCTAAGCTAACTGATGTTGTCCTAGGTTAGGTTTGTTTATAGGTAATATAATTAAATACACCTATTTTCAAAATTCCATCCATGATTGACAGTGGTGGAGGTGATAGTTAAATTATTTTAAATTAAATAAATGGTACGTTGCACCGCACAGACTTTTTTTAATCTTAAAACAGATACATTTACTGAAAACTTTTAAGATTTGTAAAACAAAATATACATAGTTGTAGAAACACTCCACCAAAGAGCATAAATTAAATAATATACACTTTTACAGAAACATTGAGAAAAGAGGAAAATCTTTTTCCACCAAAGAGCATAAGAATCAATCTCACATTTTCAAATACCTACACCATTATATTTGCTTATAGTTCAGAAGCAGGAACTATTGGTTTTATAAAAATATACATTTCAAATAAAATGTATATTTATTTTTAATAGTAATACAATTAATTTACAAAAAGTTATTTTGTATCTCAAATAGTTGTGAAGATGTGATTAAAATTTGAAATTTTTACCTTTATAAAGTACCCTAAAAGTCATATTAATTTTAAAATAGAGTTGCCATTTTATTTGTAATGTTAAACAATGACTAGATACAGATTTTAATCAAAATAATCATAGTGGATTTAGAGAATATTGGTTCTTATCCTTTATTTTCCCGTCAGTAAGCTATCTTTAGTTTTAGGGTTACATATCTAATTCCAAAAACACGTAGCTGCTAACCTTGTTAAAACCCTGGATGCCAAGACTTAGGGCCAGCTTCATAGTCAGAATTAGTACGCCTAAAGTGCGAGTCGATACTAAATACAGGACGACACCTACCTAGACCAAAATGGAATGACAGGTAGGTGACGTCTTGTATTTAGTATAGCGCCGCACTTGAGGCGTACTAAATTTGACTATGAAACTGGCCCTTAGCCTGATTGGTAAAATGGTTTAGGCTCTGGTCCGACAGACAGATAGACAAACAAAAACAAATATCGCGAAAATAAACTTTTTCTGTTTCAGGAGGTCCACATTTATCAAAATTTCGAGTTCAATTTTTCTGACGATTTCAAGGGGTTGAGAGAGTGTAAATATTGTTAAAACGGAACACAGACTTGATAACAGTCTTGATTGTTACGTACTTAACAAAGTTAAAATATCCAGGAAGGTTCAGAGCCAACGAGATAGACTGGCTGTATCAATTACTGTATAGCTGTATCAATGACTGTATGGCTGTATCAATGACTGTATGGCTGTATCAATGACTGTATAGCTGTATCAATGACTTTATGGCTGTATCAATGACTGTATGGCTGTATCAATGACTGTATGGCTGTATTAATGACTGTATACAATGTTGAAGGTCTAAAACGAATCATTTAGCTGAACAATATGGCGGCCAATGAAGCAATCAACAAATCATAACTAACCCTCTAAAGGCAAAATTGATCCTGATGTAATATACTTCATTTCAGTCAAGGTGAGAGTTCTTGGCCTATTTCTCCCTCAACGACACTACATGCATTGCTATGTTATGTGTAACTTATAAAATCACTAGCACCGTAACATGTATCGTAGATAACAACTCTTACCCTAGTTAACATGTATCGTAGATAACCACTCTCACCCTAGTTAACATGAATCGTAGATAACCACTCTCACCCTAGTTAACATGTATCGTAGATAACCACTCTCACCCTAGTTAACATGTATCGTAGATAACCACTCTCACCCTAGTTAACATGTATCGTAGATAGCCACTCTCACCCTAGTTAACATGTATCGTAGATAACCACTCTCACCCTAGTTGACACATATCGCCGTACAAACCCGAAGCTCCCAGGCCAACCACCAATTACCGGCCTTTGCGACCTGTTTTAATTGAGCGTCCCAACGTTGATTAGGGCGGGTGGGCATCACCTTTAATGTCCCGAGCTATGTGATGGACACACCCGCCATTTTGGACCTGGTTTTAGTAGAGTACAATATCAGAGTTACAAGTCCCTTTGTAAAATATTATTGTTAGAATACCCATGATAAAATATTACTGTTGGAATACCCCTGGTAAAATATTACTGTTAGAGTACCCCTGGTAAAATATTACTGTTAGAATACCCCTGGTAAAATATTACTGTTAAAATACCCCTGATAAAATATTACTGTTGGAATACCCCTAGTAAAATATCACAGGAAGAATCCCCCTGGTAAAATATTACTGCTAGAATAACCCTGGTAAAATATCACAGGAAGAATCCCCCTGGTAAAATATTACTGTTAGTATACCCGTGATAAAATATTACTGTTAGAATAACCCTGGTAAAATATCACACGAAGAATCCCCTGGTAAAATATTACTGTTAGAATAACTCTGGTAAAATATTACTGTTAGAATAACCCTGGTAAAATATCACAGGAAGAATTCATCTGGTAAAATATCACTCTAATAATCCCCTGGTATATCACAGAAAGAATCCCCTGGTATAATATCATAGTAAGAATCCCTTCCTGGTAAAATATCACTGTAAAAGTCTCCTTGTAATGATGGCTAGGTGAGTTTCCCCGGGAGACGGATGCAACCCTCGCTGCCCGGTCAATTCTAGCGAGGAGAAGAGGTAGAAAGGGAGGGAGGGACTGTAAAAAAAAACCGGCAATTAGCAAACAAGCGAACCAATAAATCTCTCTTTCTCGTAACATTCACGTTACTTGATATCAGAGCTCAGGTTGTTACTGAATAATAGCATGCAATCCTGGGAAATATGTAGGAGGGATGTTTTTAGGACACGTGTCCTCCGTGAGGACATTAACTGAGCTGCCACAAGGGAATAGAGCTTGGGACTCTTGTCTTAGAGCGCCAATGATATACCACTGAGATATACATGATCGTTCTTTAGTCAAAGTTCAAGGCACGAGTCTGTGATGGACGTGTTGGAATTCATTGGTTACTATGAGACATCATTGATACCCTATCCACCGGTGACTAGGAGTGTCGGCTCTATGACGTCGTTACTGTGTGTTCACACGTCCTCCGGAAAACAAGAGAGGAACAGATACAGAATCACGTGACGGGCTCTGAACCAATCACAAGATTTCAGGCCTCATCGGCGCTCTTCGCTTGATGAGACTTGAAATAATTCCAGATTTCCTTTTTGTGCGCGACATCAGCTTGGGAGACACAATCAAAACATAAAACAAACCGACCCAATCAGTGCGCATGCGCAGACTGATGCATATAATGTTGTGAAGTCACGGGAAGTGTGTGTCGTTCTTGTTCTGTGTTGGTTTGTCTAACGGCACAACATAATAGTTTGAAAATATCCATCTTGAAGATTGCACTAACACCAGTACAGAGCCCACTCACACGAGTGTAAGGTCCACTCCCATGAGTGTAAGGCCCACTCACACGAGTACAGAGCCCACTCACACGAGTATAAGGTCCACTCGCACGAGTGTAGAGCCCACTCACACGAGTACAGAGCCCACTCGCACGAGTGTAGAGCCCACTCACACGAGTGTAAGGTCCACTCGCACAAGTGTAGAGCCCACTCACACGAGTATAAGGTTCACTCGCACGAGTGTAGAGCCCACTCACACGAGTACAGAGCCCACTCGCACGAGTGTAAGGTCCACTCACACGAGTATAAGGTCCACTTGCACAAGTGTAGAGCCCACTCACACGAGTATAAGGTTCACTCGCACGAGTGTAGAGCCCACTCACACGAGTGTAAGGTCCACTCACACGAGTATAAGGTCCACTTGCACAAGTTTAGAGCCCACTCACACGAGTATAAGGCTCACTCGCACGAGTGTAGAGCCCATTCACACGAGTACAGAGACCACTCACATGATAATACCCCCTTAAACCTAGTGTGAATCAAATAGCTCGGGAATCCTTCGTCTGTGTGTTTGCTGCTCAGGGTAAATGACGTGGGTAGGGAGCATTGATATCTATAATATAACTGGATGGACGGACATCTGTGGCTGAAATTTTCGAGCTGTTGTCTGCATACCATTATGTTAGAGAGGAAAAAACTTTCGGGTATCTCTTTCTCTCCTACACCCATACAAGGCAATGTGTCATTTTGGCATCGTTCATTAATTTGATTGAATATATGAGATACATCAATGTGTGAGTAGTTAAATAAAATAAATATGTTAGTAATAGCTTTGAAGAGCATAATAACACAGTTCGAAACTTGTTAGTTTTTCATTAAATAAGTTGATGTAGCCTAATATATACGATGCTTTTTGAAGGAAGCTTGCTTGTAAGGCTTTATTTCGTACCAGAATTATACCCTATAGTTGTGTTTAGTTAGGATAAAATACCTTCCAAAAGAATATTTTTACTTCCGTTCTAAATGGACGTTTATCCTACCAATATATATATGATAGTATTCTGGTACTAAATAAAGCCTTACATATTGGGATTATTACTAAAATCCGGGTTTAGTAGATACCGTATTTCCTATAAGCCTATAACCTAAATTTTCATTTGAACGTAAGACTTCTACACAAAGTATGTCATTAAAACAAATGTAGGCCTACAGTGTTTATCTAACTTGTTTCATTATAGTTATAGAACTTTTAACATAGTATGGTTTCTGAAAGAAAAAAGGTATTATAATAATACTTTCCACAAGCCTATAATCCAAGTGATAGTTTGAATGTATGGCAACTATACACAGTTTGTCATTCAAACAAATGTAATAAAGTTTTAAGATACCTTATTCATTAAATTTATCGAACTTGCAATGCAATATGGTTTCTGAAACCAATATACAAGCTAATGACCAACTTTAAATATAAGTGTAGTAGTGGCAGACTGTAAACAACATTGATGATAATTACATATTTAAATATGCTAAAGATTGTATTCGTATCTGTACAATAGTACCTGTAAAACTGAATTGCATATCCTTTAATGTAAATTTTTCTTCAGGAAAGTGTGGTAAAATACTTCACTATTTTCAAACAATAGCACTTTTATTCATCAGATACATGTTTTCGCATAAGAACATTGAAAGAAACCGTTAAATCTGTCCCCCCACAGGGTAGCAGACGATAAACTTGAGCGTCACGCTTTTGTCCTTGCCAACGTGTACGTGTATGTCCATCCAGTTATATTATATATATCATTGGTAGGGAGGGATGCGTGCGTTGACTTAGCAAGATAAAAATACCTCGACAAGTGGATCTTATAACACGGGCAGCAGATCTCCCTCGCTATGTCACACAAACTATAAGGCTAGCATGTTTCTCAAATTTACAATTCTCATCAAAAATAGCTCTAAAACAAACATTCACATATTATTTACGATATAATATATTTACAAAAATACATATACTTTGTCAAACAAAACATCTGTAAAATAAAACTATGAGAAAAATAATTGTAGTTTAATGTTTTACTCTTGAACAAAGTGAAATAATAAAACAACTCTTTACACACGTAACAAGATATCAAGCGCTGTCTCTCTTCTAATTATCTCATTGGGAGGTAGCTATTGTATTTCTTCCTTCTCATCCCTGGCAGGATATGATTATCAGAAGAAAGCAACCCGGTTGCTTCTCCTAACTTTGTGAAAAATACTTGGAAATTCTAGGGGAGGCGTCATTTTGCCATGGCAACTTGTGACCCAGTGGTTTACGGCTTGTTTCACACTAGTGATACGGGCTTGTTCACACCGGGGATACAAGCTTGTTCACACTGATTATACAGGTTTGTTCACACTGGGGATACAGGCTTGTTCACACTGATTATACAGGTTTGTTCACACTGGGGATACAGGCTTGTTTCACAATAAGCAATGTAAAATAGATTTTACTAGCTGCAGCCAATTCACATTGTTGTTCTTTTTAGCACCACGTCTCGCTACTAGTTCGGGTTTTACGCATATAATGTACTAATTATGTTAATATGTTAGGGGTTAGGAAGGTGGAGTTCAGAAGAAGTGTATCTGCATTTGCGTGGAGGGAGAGTGAAAAATTATTTAGTAGAAAACCCCTGAAGTACACCGGATCAAAACTTGAATCTCAATCTCCCCTTCATCGACAATCCAGTCTACTGCGAGGGTGATGCCTTATACCATTCGACCACCTAAGTGGTTCACAAGCTGTTAATCACTAGATAATGTTCTAGATTATCAGTAGTGAAATGGGTTATATTTTCAGTTGAAACTTTTCTTATAATTTGCGTTCTACTTCGCACGATGTCAAGGGACAACATTTCAACTTCACTGTTTCCCCCCAAGATATATACCAGGGCTCCCATTGTCCTCCCAAGATTTCTACCAGGGCTCCCATTGTCCTCCCAAGATTTCTACCAGGGCTCCCATTGTCCTCCCAAGATGTCTACCACTGCTCCCATTGTCCTCCCAAGATGTCTGCCATTGCTCCCATTATCATCCACCAGATTTACGCTCATTGGAAGCTATTTAAAAAGTGTCAATTTTCAAACCTACCCCAAACAATTATATCGCTACCTATAATTTCTAGGAAACTGGACTCTGTCTTTCAGTAGGAAATCCATACTGTACGAAAAAGAAATAGGCCAAAGCCAAAATAGGTTTGCCAAGGCCTAGGCAAAAACCAACAGAATAGGCAATTATAGGCACTATACAACTAACATATTGTGCTCGTAATAACATGAAATGCATATCACAGTCACCCATGTTTTATGACCAAGGAAAACAAAAGGCAAAGTCCGGTCCCTACATGTTACATCGCTAGTAGCGTCACGCAACAACAAAACATCACTAGATCAATCGACCGAGTGTCCTACCGTAGTCCGAGTCCATGTCTGCGGGCGTCTGTAACTCGCCGTAATTAGAGTCCTCTGTGTCTGAGGAAGACTCCAAACTCGGGGAGGATCCTTCGTGCTGAGGGAAGGACGTAGGATGCTGGTTCACATTCACTGTGGTCACTTCCTCTCCACTCAGCTTGTTGTAGCCCTTCTTGGTGCCTGGAACAGACACAGTTTCAACATTCACCATGTTCAACACCACTTGGATTGTTGTGGCCCTTATTGGTGTCTGGAATAGACGTAGTTTCAACATTCACCATGTTCAACACCACTTGGATTGTTGTAGCCCTTCTTGGTGCCTGGAACAGACGTAGCTTCAACATTCACCATGTTCAACACCACTCGGATTGTTGTAGCCCTTCTTGGTGCCTGGAACAGACGTAGTTTAAACATTCACCATGTTCAACACCACTCGGATGGTTGTAGCCCTTCTTGGTGCCTGGAACAGACACAGTTTCAACATTCACCATGTTCAACATCATTCGGATTGTTGTAGCCCTTATTGGTGCCTGGAACAGACACAGTTTCAACATTCACCATGTTCAACACCACTTGGATTGTTGTAGCCCTTCTTGGTGCCTGGAACAGACGTAGTTTCAACATTCACCATGTTCAACACCACTCGGATTGTTGTAGCCCTTATTGGTGCCTGGAACAGATGTAGTTTCAACATTACCCTCTCTCCAATAACAAGTAAGATGATCCCCTCACCCTGGTAATAAGTAATATGATCCTCTCTCCCCAGTAACAAGTAAGATGATCCCCTCTTCCCAGTAACAAGTAAGATGATTCCCTCACCCCGGTAACAAGTAAGATGATCCTCTCACCCCGGTAACAAGTAATATGATCCCCTTACCCCAATAACAAGTAAGATGATCCCCTCATTCCAGTAACAAGTAAGATGATTCCCTCACCCCGGTAACAAGTAAGATGATCCCCTCACCCCAGTAACAAGTAAGATGATCCCCTCACCCTGGTAACAAGTAAGATGATCCCCTCACCCCAATAACAAGTAAGATGATCCCCTCACCCTGGTAATAAGTAAGATGATCCCCTCACCCCAGTATCAAGCAATATGATTCCCCTTCCCCAGTAACAAGTAAGATGATCCCCTCTTCCCAGTAACAAGTAAGATGATCCCCTCTCCCCAGTAACAAGTAAGATGATCACCTCCTCCCAGTAACAAGTAAGATGATCCCCTTTCCCCAGTAACAAGTAAGATTATTCCCTCTCCCAGTAACAAGTAAGATGATCCCCTCCTCCCAGTAACAAGTAAGATGATCCCCTCCCCCCAGTGACAAGTAAGATGATCCCCTTCCCCCGGGAATTCTGATTGCGGTGATATTCTGTTTGAGCTCTCATCTCCTCATCTCGGGTCGGGGAAAAAATTATTCAAGTGTGGAAATAACATTTCCGCTTGGGAGCGTTACCGTCTTATTCAATAAAGTCCTTGGCTGCGGTGGAAAAACAGTCCAACTCGCATTTAGACACGAGTTCTTGCTGTGTACCAGGGGATTACTCCTGGAACAATGGCTGAAAGGGGGCTACCTGGGATTACTTCTGGAATACTGGTTGAAAGTCTCTGAGGGTCTCCTGGTGATTATTATTGGAATATATACTTGCTGAAGGTGTGCTGGGGATTATTATTGGGATATATACTTACTGAAGGTCTGCTGGGGATTTCTGTTGGAATATATACTTACAGAGGGTCTCCTGGGGATTATTATTGGAATATATACTTACTGAGGGTCTCCTGGGGATTATTGTTGGGCTATATACCTACTCAGGGTCTCCTGGGTATTACTGTTGGAATACTGGTGACTGTGGATATTAAATGGAAATAAGGTCCATACTACACTAGATTGAGGAGGTCCCAGGTACCAGCAGCCCATATGCGTTATTTGTAACATATTGACTAAAACACATTTGAGTAACACTCCCTCTATAAACAAGTTGAGCTCCAGATGAATAGTGACACGTTGGTTTGGAGAAACAAGTTCGAATAACGAGCTCCTTGAGCGGTTTTACGAAGAAACACGAGCTCTATTGTGCTCGACTCTCAGCAGGAGGGTGTGGGGTTCGATATCAAGTTAACAGGAGGAGGGGGGCCATTAGCTGATATTAAACACCGGGCCACGAGGGTATGCTGCTGATATTAAGAGCCGGCCCGTTAATAAAAGGTTTGGAACTTATTAAAAATGATAGCAAATAATGTCTCCATCATCGAGAATAAATACACGATGGGGTAGGAGTTAAAAAAAAGTATTAAAAGTTGTGAGTAGAAACAAATTAAAATTGGTTATATTGTCGAGAGAAAAAATTATGTTTTATTCAACATGGCAGTCTAAAGTCGATACAAAGGAATACATTTAATTATGAGGGAGTGAACTTTGGTATGAGGGAGTGAACTTGGGTATCAAGGAGTGAACTTTGTTATAAGGGAGTGAACTTAGGTATGCGGAAGTGAACTTTGATATGAAGGAGATAACTTTGGTATGAGGGAGATAATTTTGTTATGAGGTAAATAACTTTGGTATGAGGAAGTGAGCTTTGTTATGAAGGAATGAACTTTGGTATGAGGGTGATAACTTTAGTATGAGGAAGTTAACTTTGGTATGAGGGAGATAACTTTGGTATGAGGGAGATAGCTTTGGTATGAGGAAGTTAACTTTAGTATGAGGGAGATAACTTTGTTAAGAAGGAGTAAACTTTGGTATGAGGGAGTGAACTCTGTTAAGAAGGAGTTAACTTTGGTATAATGGAGATCATTTTGGTATTAGGAAGATAACTTTGTTATAAAGGAGATAACTCTGGTATTAGGAAGTGAACTTTGGTATGAGAGAGATAACTTTGTTATAGGGTAATTAACAATTATTATATGTTTATAAATATCGATATCACTTGTTGTGGGCAGCCAGATTGTTAAACAAGGAACAGACAGGACGTGTGTTCTGTCAGATACAACAAAACCAGAGAGTTAAACAAGTCCCGCCCACACAAACATGAGGCAGCTCGGAGAACAAACAGATTTTTTTAAAAGCGGTTCGGGGGCGCTGTTGGAAACTGAGTAAAGAACATACTGTATCAAAGAACCACTGTATCAAAGGTCACACTGTATCAAAGGTCACACTGGATCAAAGAACATATTGTATAAAAAGAGAGTCCCTCTTTCCTCGCACCCGGATGATCAGATACTTCACAGCAGTATACAGTGTTTGAGGAGACCTCGACCATCCCGTAATGAGAGAGGAGTGTGTGGGTTCTGTTCCTGGGGCGATTTTTAACTAGATCTTGTTAGACTATAAGATACACGACTTACATACGTTCTTAAACTAGGACTTTGACAAGGGTGCCGGTCAGGATTTTTTTTCCAACCCTGGAGTTAAACGGACAAAGCCACTAGCTAGTATTTTTCTCTTGTTTGTGGGAAAATTGTTTTTCATCTTCCTAATAGCAACTGGAAATATCCGCCCTACCCCTTCCCACCTTCAAATTAATTTTATTTTGATTAAAAGTCTTTTGTTTGTTTGAATATTTGTGAAAGTTTGCGGCAAGTCATATTGCAAACAGACGGACAGTCAGACAATCATATTCTAGATTTGGATTAAGCTAAACTTTTTATAAACAAACTTTACCCCTGTTTTATTTAATCTGTTTTCCTCTTTACCCTCACAAGTATAATCTAAATTACCAGAGCTCCTACTGGGAGGGTTCAAATTGTCAGAGCTACTACTGGCATGATCTACATTGTCATAGATGGTGTCATAAGCTACATAGTCAGATCTCATGCAGGAATGATCTACAAAGTCAGAACAGCTAGCATGATCTACATTGTCAGAGCTGCTGGCATGATCTACATAGTCAGATCTCATGCAGGCATGATCTACATTGTCAGAGCTGATGGTATTATCTAAATAGTCAGATCTCATGCAGGCATGATCTACATTGTCAGAGCTGATGGTATTATCTAAATAGTCAGATCTCATGCAGGCATGATCTA
>CABFWB010002426.1:13578-48134 GCA_902151455.1 Timema bartmani
TAGCAGTATCTCTATAGTGTCATGACATACATCCCTGTAACTAATTTTCCCAGTAATATCTCTATAGTGTCATGACATACATCCCTGTAACTAATTTTCCCAGCAATATCTCTATAGTGTCATGACATACATCCTTGTAGCTAGTGTTCCTAGCAGTATCTCTATAGTGTCATGACATACATCCTTGTAGCTAGTGTTCCTAGCAGTATCTCTATACTGTCATCATACATCCATGTAGCTAGTGTTCCTAACAATATCTCTATAGTGTCATCATACATCCCTGTAGCTAGTGTTCCTAACAATATCTTCATAGTGTCATGACATACATCCCTGTAGCTAGTGTTCCTAGTATTATCTTTATAGTGTCATCATACATCCCTGTAGCTAGTGTTCCTAGCAGTATCTCTATAGTGTAGTGATTACATCCCTGTAGCTAGTGTTCCTAGCATTATTTCTATAGTGTCATAATACATCCCTGTTGCTAGTGTTCTTAGCAGTATCTCTTAAGTGTCATGACATACATCCCTGTAGCTAGTGTTCCTAGCAGTATCTCTATAGTGTCATGACATACATCCCTGTAGCTAGTGTTCCTAGCAGTATCTCTATTTTGTCATCATACATACCCGTAGCTTGTGTTCATAGCAGTATCTCTATACTGTCATCATACATACCTGTAACTAGTGATCCTAGCAGTATCTCTATAGTGTCATCATACATACCTGTAGCTTGTGTTCATAGCAGTATCTCTATACTGTCATCATACATCCCTGTATCTAGTGTTCCTAGCAGTATCTCTATAGTGTAAAGATTACATCCTTGTAGCTAGTGTTCATAGCAGTATCTCTATAGTGTTATCATACATCCCTGTTGCTGGTGTTCCTAGCAGTATCTCTATCGTGTAGTGATATATAGCTGTGCATCTGGTGTTGGGTGTTTAGTGTCGTGGTGTTCACTCACTGCAAATAGCTATGGATATTGATCTGTCCTGCCACAAACCACCCTCAGATTCCCATCCAGGCCTAGTGATAGTCACACAGCCTTGAGTCACACGACACATTCAGGTGGGGATCTTAAACATATCTGACTACCTTTCATGATTATCTTAAACATACCTGACTACCTCTCACGAGGATCTTAAAAATACCTAACTATCTCTCGTGGGGATCTTACATATACCTGACTACCTCTCGTGGGAATCTTATATACACCTGACTACCTCTTTGGAGATCTTATATATACCTGACTACCTCTCGTGGGGTTCTTATATATACCTGACTACCTCTCGTGAGGAAATTAAAAATACCTGACTACCTCTCGTGGTGATCTTATATATACCTGACTACCTTTCTTGGGGATCTTATATATTCCTGACTCCTTCTCGTGAGGAAATTAAACATATCTGACTACCTCCCTTGGGGATCTTATAAATATCTGATTACCTCTTGTGGGGATTTTATATACACTTAATTACCTCAACAGCAATTTTGGCAACAGAGACCATCACTTGTAAAACTAAGTCCTGTAGTGTTAAATGTGTTTGGCAGGCGTGCTAAGAGGTACATTTTCAAGGAATGATATTTTATCTGTATTCGTATTTTAAAAGCTCCCACAGCCCTTAACAAATGAATCTCGTCAAGACAAGGTGATGTAGAGGACGTTGGTAGAAAAACAGAAACCCTTCTCTTTAAAACAGCCTTTTCATTTAGCGACAGGAGAGTTCAAACAAACATATATTAACAGAACATGTAGAAAGGCGAATCCACTCAGCAAATGAAGGTTTTTCGACAGAGAAGGTATAAAAACCATGACCCCCGTGAAGTACAAAGACCGCTCTCCGGGTCACGGGAATGTAATGATATATTGGAGGCTGTGTTGGATTGTTTAAAGTAGCAGGGAATAAGTAATTAGTCAAGACTGTATCACGTCCTTACTCTGACATATACAGTGGGTATCCGCTAGGTAGAGAGTGGTCAGGGAGACTGACTACAGGTCTAGAGGACCATCCTGTCTGGTCAGGGAGACTGAATACAGGTCTAGAGGACCCTGGTTACATCTTGCCTGGTCAAGGAGACTGACTACAGGTCTAAAGGACTCTGGTTACATCCTGTCTGGTCAGGGAGACTGACTACAGGTCTAGATGACCTTGGTTACATCCTGTCTGGTCAGGGAGACTGACTCCAGGTCTAGATGACCCTGGTTACATCCTGTCTGGTCAGGGAGACTGACTACAGGTCTAGAGGACCCTGGTTACATCCCGTCTGGTCAAGGAGACTGACTACAGGTCTAGGAGACTCTGGTTACATCCTGTCTGGTCAGGGAGACTGACTACAGGTCTAAAGGACTCTGGTTACATTATGTCTAGGTCAGGGAGACTGACTACAGGTCTAGATGACCTTGGTTACATCCTGTCTGGTCAGGGAGACTGAATACAGGTCTAGAGGACCCTGGTTGCATCCTGTCTGGTCAGGGAGATTGAATACATTTCTCACTTATGGTAGATACATGCTATCAACGTTGATCGCAATAAATTAAGTTTGAATTTTCTCAAAGTGTCGTCCTGCCAAAATCCTACTCTTCACTGGTTTATATCTCGTGAGCTCAGCCCTCCTCCTTGCTGGGTCCCCCCTCTCCCCTTTAATACCCCCTCGCCCCGTTAATACCCCTTCTCCACCCCTCACACTCATCACCCCTTTAGGTGCCACCAGTGACCCGACAATTCAATGTAGCCGTCAGCGCTTGTAGCTGTGTATGTGTTCTCCAACACATTGGAGCTGTCTCCTGACAAAACACAAGCACACAAACTGTACTATTAAGGGGAGATTTACCGTCCACTACAAGCTAACACCTGCACAAGCCTGTATCAATTGTAGTATTTAGAAACTTTGTACAGTAGCTTTAACTTGCCATTAATTTACATTGTTATAGTAACAGGGACATGTTACAGGGACAGGGACAATACAATATTAACATGGACAAGGTACAGGGACAGTATGATATTAACAGGGACTAGTTACAAGAACAGGGACAATGTTATAGTAACAGGGACTAGCTACAGGAACAAGGACAATGTTATAGTAACAGGGACTAGCTACAGGAACAGGGACATTGTGTAGCCTCCTTATTATACCTAAAAAAGGGAAGCACACAAGACATGATCGTAAGAGCAAACACAACCAGAATGAATTGGCAAGTCTCAAAGAACAATAATCTGAGAGCAAACTATTATTCCTAGAGACACGCAACACGCACATTTGCGGAAAAAACCTAACTGAAGTCAATTGTAGTCCTCCACAACATTGGCATTTATAAAATGTTAATTACGAATATCCTTCATCGTTATACCACATTATTTCCTCACGGAGTCTGTACAGACTTCAACATAAATATCAAGGAGAAGGAATGACTAATCAAGAAGAAGGACTAAAGCAATTTAAAAGTAAGTATAGCTTTAATAGTTGGTAGTAATATTTGAAAACAAAAAGGGAATGAAATAATAGGGTGTCACCTTTCATACTAGATTGCCTATCTTGCAATATCTTCCATATGTTGTATGGAATAATCGAACCATAATCCAATAACAAAACAATTTCTCATAATAGAACATTATAGGCACTTACTCGTAGTATTTCAAAAAACTATTCTCAGAATCTAAATAGTACATTTTAGAAGTTCATATTAATTTACACCCCTAAATGTGCACTGCGCACACGCCAACTTTAGCGTGCTACTACAAAAACATTATTTACAATTCCAATGTTAAGACCTTTAAACAACAAGATTAAACTTATGCACAAATTTATCCCTGATTATAAATAGCATCTTAAAGCATTGATTCAAATCATTGACATAATTAATAAAATAAATCCATTATTAAGCGTTCTAATCAAGACAACAAGTACTTAAAAAGGGGATAGTTGCCTTTACGTTACATTAATATATCTCCCAAATCAATTAAACTAATACAATAAACAATTAAATTCAAATAGGTTCAAATATAATCTAAAAAACTTGTACTTCAAAAAAACTAAATAGATGAACCTTGTGAATCATATCTTAATGTAGCAAAACTTGTCTAAGGTATTTAAGTGTTTGCAATCTTTTACAATTATAGATAAAAAAAACTACTTATTTTTCATATTACGAGAATTTTTGTCAGTTATTATAAATAGAGGATTACTCATTTTTCATTACGATAGTTAAAGTTTTAGGCTTAAAGAGAATTTTGAAAAAAATTAAATTATGTGTCAAAAAATATATTTTGTGTCTACATTTTTAATGAAAGGTGTAACTCAGACGCTAGCACCTACTGATTGAAAATTCCTCAAGAGTGACGCTAAAGGTCAGTCGAGCACTATACGGATCGCCCCAGCGAGAGGTGTTATAAGGGAATAGGGAAAGGGAGTCAGGGGGGATGATTTGGGAGGGAAAACACCAGACGAAGGATGTGCGCCACGCACAGGGCGAGACATCACGGAATTTCGAGTCTCTCCAAGTAAGGAGAATATTCCACAACATTCCGGTTCGTTCTAGAAAGTTCACGAAGCTGGTCACTGGTTCTATTAGCAGGCATGTCCCCTAGCGGCAGTTCCCTGAACTGTAGTTTCGTGGCTCAGTTTGCAGCTATGTGTTGAGGCGGCCGGTGGTGTCTGGTCATGTCATAGTAACTAGTTGGGTGAAATGGGACAGTTTAGGTGAGTTTAGTTTTATACCCGCTAAATCACTTGACAATTTCTAGCAATACTTTCTTGTAGCTAAGCATGGCACTACAAATGTTAAAGTAACAGGAAATTTTTTACAGGAACAAGGGCTGAGCTACTGGAACAAGGACAATGTTACAGTAACAGGGACAATGTTACAGGCACAGAGAAAATGTTACAGAAACAAGGGCTAAGCTACTGGAACAGGGGCAATGTTACAGTAACAAGGACAATGCTACAGGAACAGGGTCAATGTGACAGTATCAAGGGCTGAGCCGCTGGAACAGGGACAATGTTACAGTAACAAGGACAATACTACAGTTATAGGGACAATGTTACGGTAACAATGACTAAGTTACAGTAACAGGCACAATGTAATAGGAGTATGGACAATGTTACATGAACAAGGGTTAAGCTACAGGAACAGAGACGTTACTACAAGAACAGGGACATTGTTAAATACAGAAACAAAGACGTATGTACTGCACAGTGATGCAAACCCAGCTACCACAGCTCAAACGACTTAGTAGAAACTTCATGTTCGGTACAAGTGTTAACTTATAGTTGGAATATAAAATATAATAATTGTAAAAAGTAGGCCTAATGGCCAAGTAATCTTTCACTTTACTTCGATATTTTCTTTCTTTTCAAAGAGGTTTTTCTTAGTATTTTACTGGGGTGGCACCCTTTTACACATCTCGTGCATGAGGTGAAACTCTGGTGCTTCACTGGTAGTGTTGCCTTTTCATATCAGGAGCTGTAGTGTGTTCAGTTCAAGTGTTGCCTTTTCATAGCAGGAGCTATATTGTGTTCACTGCAAGTGTTGCCTTTTCATAGCAGGAGCTATCATGTGTTCACTGCAAGTGTTGCCTTTTCATAGCAGGAGCTATCATGTGCTCACTGCAAGTATTTATTTTTCTTAGCAGGATACATAGTGCGTTCCTCCTCTGTCAACCAGAACCTTTTTAACCCCGTGTTTCTTCTTAGCAGTTTAGAATGCTTTATCAATGACTGCAACAAATGCAGTACGTATGTTAATGAGCAGTGGATCAATGTGATTAGGTATTATTAGTAGATGGGGGGGGGGGTTTGGAACAGCATTGTGATTGGCTGGATATGGTCACGTGACCACGCTCCCTCGCTCTCCGATTGGATGTTGGCATTCCCCCTCCCCTCCGATTGGATGTTGGCATTCCCCTCCCCTCCGAACATTTCCGACCTCCTCCACCTCCCCCCGACCCCTTTCCAGTGTTTAAAACTGGTTTGTTCTTGTCTAAAATGGTTTTTTATGTGTGATCATTGGTTTTTTATGTGGGCTCATTGCTTTTTACGTGTGCTCACTTTTTTAATGCGTGCTCATTGGTTTTTTATGTTTGGGTAGGATTAGGATGGGCGTTGGAGTTTATTTTATTTATTGGCTTTTTATTTATTTATTTGTGTGGGAGTTTTTTACTGGCGTGCAGTTTATGGCGCCTGGCGCTCCTCCTGCGGCATCGCTGAAAAGGGAGGGAACACGCAGCACGAACATATACTGATGGCAGCGTAGCGTAGGATGCGACCACTGACCAGCTGGCAGCTGTTCGCAGACGTAAGACTCCCTTTCACTTCCCTCACCTACCCCTTCCCAAGGGAGGGAACACGCAGAACGAACCTCTCCTGACGGCAGCGTAAAGTAGAATGCGCTCAAACGGCAATGGCTTCCTCTCTCAAGCCCCTGAATCTAATTTGGTGTCACAACCCTTCCCCCAAGTAATGGGCTTTTCCGGTGTCATCATCACAATGTCGCAACCCCTCCCCCAACACTTCCCCATCTATGTGGTAATGGGTTTGTCCCGAAACTAGAGAGCATTGACACAGCTTTAACTATGCACAATCAGGGGCCTTAGTTAGGGGCCTCTATCCGCCACCACAAAAGTCTACTAAATTGGTTGTATTATATCATCCGTTGACATGCGTGGATGTAGGCATCAGCCATGCAGCATGTTTGGTGAAGGAGTGAGGTAGAAAGGTTCCAACGTTTGAGGGGGAAACTAGTGACAGAACACCTCTTTGAACCCCGACCTCCACTGCCATAACTAGATGAGGTTACACGCACCCTTTTCTGGCTAAACGTGTGGTAGGGATGATTTAGAAAATGTTCCGGAGGGAGAAATACCCACAGTTTACACGGCGGGGATTCAATTTCAACCTCCCCCGCCAGAATTAGATGAGCTCGACATTTAGACGGCGTGCACACCGGGATTCGAACCTCAATGTGGCAATGGGTTTTCCCGATGATTTCATCACACTGTCGCAACCCTGATGACTCAAACCTGGTGCCAGGTTGGCGGCTCGACAAGACAAGCCGAGCTAGGACTAGATTGTGACCGTGAGGTTATTTACCCTGTTCATACTTGGTGACAGTTTAATGGCTCAACAAGTCGAGACTCGTATCTGGTTACACTAAGTGTAAGGGACAAACAGGTTTTTGCGAGAATAAAACACGATGTTACAAAATTATGTTTATTATACACAAAAGGTTTCACAGACATACATAATATTTATTATACACTTTTACATGAATGACGCATATATTCGTTCATATGTTTTTCTACAGTGTCTCTTAGATGTGTTATTAAAATTGCTTTTAGTACACAATCCAGTATGTAATAGTCGAAACCGACGACTTGACGTGTATAGTATGTAGCACTGATAAGATCCAGGTTTCTGATGTGCGTTTCCACCCTAGGCCTTTCGAGGTCGATGATATCCACTGATTCTCTTAACGTGTCACATACATCCACAAGAGTGTGTCGATCAGATCGTTGCAATAGCATGTGGCGGGTGTCGACTACATATCCCGTCGGTCGATGGCGACGACGTTGAGGTCCCACACATCATAAAGACGCGCCCAGCTAGGTGCTAGATAGGTGACCCGTTTGAGTCCAGCGTCTTGTTTCTCGATGATGACGAACATTAGGTCACCGCAGATGCGTCTCGAAGAGATTTTATGATTAGTCATACTAATCTTCTGAGGAGACAATACGTGTTGCTGAAAAACTTGATATGACAAACTTGTAGCTGCTCAGTTCTTACCACTTTGTACGGTTAAACACAGCATAGTTCTCTCCGCATATTTCTAGCTGGACACAGGGCGTAAAGTTGTCCTGACGCTCATGCCAACGATGACTCACTTGGCGTCAACTTCGTCCAGCCGAAACAATGTGTTAAAAATACTGGTGATGGCGTGCGGCTTCACCGGCTTTGCTTGGCAGGTTCAAACGTCTTGGCCTTCCGTGATGTTTGATCGCTTCAACGACTGTCGTGACTATGGCCAGCATGCCGTCGGGATGCCCATTTTATAGGCACACGCTGATTGAACGCATCATCTTAAGGGGTGGCAGAAACCTACAGTCTTAAAAAAGTGTTGTAATATCGCAAAACCTTTGCGTCGTTGCCTGTATGATTGGTGGGCGAGAATAGGGTTAGGAAAGTTTTCATTGGAATGTTCTGGGCGCGATGGAGAAGGTACATGAGACAGTAATGGCCACAAACGTTTGAGGATATGCTTTGAAGTTTTATCGTGCTATGAGACGTGCGGGAAGTGTTTTTGCCATGTGACTTTATAAGGAGTGGAAAACCATAACTGTTAAAATATTCTCCCACGAATTCTTGTCGATAAAGATGATGACCCAATGCATCCCTGGCTTGGTGTGTGGATTCATGTTGATGACGAGAGAGGAAGGACGCGCTATTATTGCGAATAGTTGATCAGCAGGGAAAAAACCCGACCGTAAAGAACGGAATCACGGGTTTGTTTTCAGCGCATGTCTAATAGTGTGCGTATCCATCTTCAATCATCCAATCTCGAAGTCCGCAAACGATGGAGGCCAAACAGAAATTCCATACAAAACTATGTGCCATACACATTGTGCGGCCCAATTTAAGTGTTTTCAAAGTCGAACAACATCTGTCATATAGATCTACGACAGGCGTAGGCGTGTATTTGGCTTGAAACTTTTTATTTCCTGCCCCTTTGACGTAGAAGGTTTCTGCACGCGTTGTGGCACGGGAGATGAGGGATTCGAGCAGGCTGTAATCCACATCTCCTCTATTCTAGGGGATACCGTGCAGTATTTTGACGATATATTCGGCTTGATTTTTAGCAGCGGTGGAAAGTTCCTAGATAGCGTATGGGGGTCTTAACACCCAAAGTTGAAGTAATGTACCGCATACAAATAAAACACTCAGTTCCTTGAAGATAAACTACTTGCTGTCGTCGATGAAGCTATGGAAATCTACATTGACGTCCATGATTTAAATGACGGGGGTAAGGGGTGGGAAGTCGCTTATATTAACTCCCATAATCAATCGGTCCCGACGTTTTGCCCTTGTCTATGGTGATGATGTTGGCAAACTTCCCGTACATGATACAGTTGACGGTTTCGGTGAGAGCTCTGGTGAAGATCGATTCGATGATCAGAGAACCACGCCTCGTCAAATTCCAATGTGATGTCATGTGGGCGGACAGATTAGGTTTGAGATCGAAAGCCATGAGATGATATCCCTTATGGAAGGCTTTCCATGTGATGTCACTACCTTCGTTCATGAAATGGATACCCGTTACAGAAAACAGTGTGTGGTAGGACATGACATAGTTGCCGCTTGAAAAATTGGGGTGTAACGGTTTCAATGGCACTTGTTCCCCGTCCACATACAGCGAGAAATGGTTAATGGCGTAGGTTTAGAAGTTGAATGGATACTTGGTGGTGTCTCCGTTAAACGCAACGATTGATACAAATCCCACGATGCTTCGTTTGGGTAACTGTCCGGTGAATACGTTGTCCAGTGATTTCCCTTGCACACCCGTAAATAGTGAGTGATTTTACTTCCACGCGAGTGATGGGATACTTTGCGGGACTGACGTTTAATGCCATGGGATGTGCCAACAGTATAGAAGGTGGTACTTTGACACGTCGCACTAGAAGACAGGCTTCAAAGATGTGAACCTTGAAGTGCGGGATTTCAGGGACGACCATAAGACTAAACCCGTCGTTGGAACGGACCAAATTGACTCTGAATTCGATACCGTTCAAAAGGTATTTCTCTTTTCTAAGCACATCACCGTGTAGATACCCCAAAAGATCCACCGTCTTACTTTTCGCAGTTAGAATGCGACGGAACTCAAATCCCTTTTTGCCAGCGTTAACTTCCTCAAAGATTCCGGGGCTGAGTGCGAACCACAGACCGCATGTCAAATGTGTTCTTTTGGATTCAGTGTTGTAATTGAGTAACGTCTAATGTACGATCTACAAGCATACGTGTTGCTGGGTGGTGAGACTAATTTGTTGTTTAAAAACACATCCACCTGTGGGAATAGCGAATGCAACCAGTTGTTGACGGGAGCGATTTGATCCACCTCGGTGAAAGCACCACCGTGGTGTTTCATGATAGCCACCCTGAGATAGAGCATGGTCGGTGAAAGATCGATATAGAAATCGTCTTGATCGGTAACGGTAAATTCGATGGGTGAATCATCGGTGAGGGAAGAGACAGGTTTGTACTGGAGCCACTGTCCACTTTCAAGACTGGCTTGTGTGGGTGGGACGGGAAAGAGATCGAATTCACTGCTGGCACACTCGCAGAACTGGGGGTGTAGAAACGACATTTCAAGTGAAAATATCTACCGCTTTTTTCTTGACCTTTTGACGTCAAGCAACGACAGAAGACTGACGTAGATGCTTCTTACGACGCCCTTTATAGCCTGAGCCGGTCATCAGCGTGTCGATCTTCTGCTCCACCTTGCGTTTCAGGTTTTACCCAGCCTCACCAACACGCTGGCGTAGGGCCTCTTTGAAAGGACAACGCTGTTTAGCGACGTTGGATAGCACGTTGATACCCGTATGAAGCACCTGTTTTCCAATGGCTGTAGCGCAGCTTCTCAGCAATGGTACGACGCTCTTGAAAAGGCCACTGAAAAACTTCTTATTCCGTCCCTGCGTTGATAAGGAACACCGTGTTAGAGCGAAGATATTACTATTCAAGCCTGGTCGACCTGGTATCTTTGGTAGGGACATTTCATGTTGAGCAGCGTCGAAAATGAAGTTTCACGCACACCTTTCCGAGCTTGAATAGTACAGGTACACCAGTGTCTGTACTTATATTGATTTCCAGGCTTCCAATTTCCCTTCTAAGAACGGGCATGTAGTGCAACGGATTGCTAACTGACTTATGTATGCCGTAGATATAGTTTGTGTTGTTGATAGCGACGATACGTAAAAGCGGTGCCACAATGTCACCCACGGGCTGAGGATCGATGATATCCGTGTAGATGTACATTTTCGAGGGCAAGCCTAGTAGAATGTTGGCGGCGTACGTTGACTTTGGGATTTTGATCAGATTAGTATTAGGATAGAAACTGAGTTGTAGACTTAGTTGACTAGATAGAGTCAGCAGTTTTATATGAGATGAGAGATGAGGGTAGCATGAAGGAGATATCAGAGGTCTATAGATCCTGCTAGTCGTGGACTGATCCTCAATGCGTATAGACGGAAAAAAGAAGAGTTTGAATCCACTCTGGTGACGGTGAAAAGAGAAAGCTAGGAGCGATATGTGCAGGAGGAATTGAGAAGTAACGCATGGGGAATATCGTTCCAAATAGCTACAGGAAAGGTAAGGCCTCCAAAAATTATCTCGACACTAAGGAAGCCGGGGGGAGGATTTACATCAAACTGGGAAGAATCAGTAAGGCTGCTGATAGATACCCTACTTCTGACGAAGATGGAGAAGACGATGAAGGAAAATTTATAGCTAGGCAGGATATGACGAGTAGGTACGACAATTATGAGGTGACAGATCCAGTAACCCAGGATGAGGTAATAAGACTTGTGGCTGAAATGAAAAGGAAGAAGGCACCTGGACTAGATGGGATCAGGGTGGACGTCCTTCAACAGATCAGCGAGCAGCAGTTAGCTTGATGAATGAGTGCATGGCTCAGGGCCGCGTAACAAATATATGGAAGCAAAGTGAGGTTGTTATCCTGAGTAAGGGAGAGTATAAGGATCCTCAACTCCCGAAATCGTACAGACCGATATGTCTCTTAAATGTATGCGGGAAATTGCAAGAAAAGATCCTGTGCAATAGATTGCAAAAACATAGAGAGGCTGTGGGGCTGCATCAACAACAGTACGGTTTCAGGAGGGGTAGATCTACGGAGGACGCTATATGTGAAGCCATGAGTCTTGTAGATAGGGCTAGAGAAAAATACGTAATGGGGATATTCGTGGACATTTCGGGAGCGTTTGACAACTTGTGGTGGCCAGCGCTATTCGGGAGGCTGAGAGAAACTAGATGTCCGGGTAGCCTCTTTAGGAGTCTTATGGACTACTGTAGGGGAAGATATGCGAACCTGAGATGTCCAAGAATGACAGTAAGCAAAAACTTACGAAAGAATGTTCCCAGGGGTCGGTTTGTGGGCCGATCTTTTGGGACGTAGCACTCGAACCTTGTTTAGTGGAGATTGAGTCACTCCCTAAAACGGCGGGGGTGGTTGCTATTGCGGACGATATATTCATAATAGTTGAAGCAACATCTAGAAGAGAATTAGAAGCCAAGAGTGACGCAGTTCTCATTGGGCTGAACTCTTGGTGTAAAAAGGTAAAACTGAGTTTAGCTCCTGCAAAGACAACTTACGTGCTATTCAGGGGGGTACTCAAGAGAAACCCGAGGGTTAAGATTGACGGACAGACGATAAGACGAATCAAGGATACCAGATACCTGGGCGTGATGCTGGATGAGAGGTGCGACTTCATGACGCACGTGGAGAACGCATGTGGAAAAGCTTTGAGAGCCATGAATAAGATCATCAGCATAGGGCAGGGCAGATTTAAGCTGTCTATGAGGTTGATCAGATTGTATCACCAGGCTATGTTGGTCTCCATTGTGGGTTATGGAGCTGGCGCGTGGGCTCATCGGCTCGGACAGGTAAGAATCAGAAGGAAAATCAGAAGCCTTCAGAGAAGTGTACTTTTGAGGCTATCTGGAGCGTACAAGACTGTTGCCACAGACGCTTTGTGTGTAGCCTTGGGTATCTGGCCCTTGGACTTAGAGGTGAGGAGGAGAGCGGCACTGTATTGAATAAGAAAGGGGAATATGGAGAAAGTGGCTAATCTCACGAGAGCAGGGATAACAATGAGACTTCAGGTTAGGAAATATCTGTAAGAGGAGTGGCAAGACGAGTGGGAGCGGAGCAAAACAGGTAGAAGAACGTATAAGATATTTCCAAGCGTTGCGGAACGATTGGGAATCGAGTACCTGCAGCCCTCTCCAGGTTTGGTACATTTTATTACTGGGCATGGTCCATATAAGGCCGCTCTCTTCGATAGACGACTGACGGATACAGGAATTTGCGATTATGGTAGGGAGGCGACGCTGGAACACGTCGTGCTATAGTGTATTGAGACTTTGGAAGATAGAATTAACCTACAGATACCGTTGCAAGCGAGAACGGTTTATCACATACTGCGTGACGTGGACCGATGGAGTCTCCTGGATGCAATCGCGGATAATGTGTCCAAATACGAAAGAGATAAGTACTTAACTGCAATGAAAAATAGAGGACAAAATAGACTGGTCAACTTAAGATAAGGGTACAGGATGGAGAGCGACAGTGACATGGCAGTAGACAGTGACGCTACAACAGATATGGATGACACATAACGGTACGACTGGAATAAGTCAATAGGTGAGATAAATATAAAGTGGATTATCAGCTGGCTGGGTAGAATGTGGTGGGGATCTCCAGGCAAACCGGAGCCTAGCTGAGAGAAGGAATTCTCTCTGGATTCCAGTAGTGTGAACTGCTGATGAACTGGAGGGTGCCTTGATACCAGCTAGGGAGTAAAAGATAACATCTTCAGACGGGAGAATCAACCCCTCACTCATAGGGTCCGGCCCACTTGGTGACAAGTGTGTGATGCTGGGCTGGAGCTGTCGGGCATCTGGTCCGTCCATCAATCCATCGGATGGCTGCTCTCAGTTCAGAAAATGAATCGGCGATAACAACCGAAAGACCCTGCAGCCAACTATAAGAAGGACTTGTATTTAGGTTAAGTTAGTATTAAGTAATTTTATAAATCTTTAGGTTAAGTTAGCTATAAGTCCATAGGTGGTGATATTGTTGATAGTAAGTGGAGCGAAATCTCTTGTAGGGCGCCTACCCAGGTGGCTGGAAGGGGGATGCCCGCCCCCACTGGGGCTCTCGCTGATCTGGGACTATTTGATACAGAGTGCGGTGGGACACACAGTGGGGCAGGGTACCGGGGGCGGACCAACTAGTAGGATAGGTAGAGGAAAGAAGGGCAAACAGGACTTTTAGATTTAAGTGTTTATTCTAAATTTATTATTGTATTTCTTAAAAAAGAAAAAGAACATAGCTAAAAGATGTAGTATTAATTCAAGATGTAGATCTAGGTCCTGAGCTACACGCTAGTAATCGGGATAGATAGTGTAAATAAATAAATAAAATTAAAATTAGCTGTATATTTGGTGAAGAAGAAACAATGTCCACTTTTTTTAGGGTTTGTGTACTTGAATACAACTCCGAAATCCCCTTTAAACGCCTCTACATCGTTTAGGGCTTTGTCAACTTCATGGATAGTGCTGTAACTTACAGGTGGGATGTAATCCTTGAATATTGGTTCCACGCCGTTAGCGTTAATCCAGTTGTACCAAACAATATTTTGCCCCCCTCGGGTACGGTTGTGAAAGAACATGGATATTGGAATTCGAGGGGAGCGACTTCCCCCTGTCCGTCGAGTGTAAGACGGTAGGGTAGTTGCGTGGTGAAATTCGCAAGGGTATTTTTCGGGAAGTATCCCATAGAGGTGTTTCTCGACAAAGTGACGTAAAATTGGTCCTTCATGGTAGGGCGCTGAAGTAACTGGCAGGAATCCAATAATTAAACTTGGTGGGGTAGCCTTTCCTTTGCACGTACCCTTTTTTTTTGGCCCTATTACCCTTGACACGTAGTATTTTATAAACTTTAAAAGATTCGGGAAGACGTACGCGTTGCAATTCGGGTTCATAAACCGTTCCCTCCACCTCCTCGCCATCAAAATCAGTCAACCTTTAGACGACTGGTTGTCGCAACACGATACTGTTGACTTTGAAAATGTCTTCGTTCCAATTGCTTTCGTAGCCCTTTTCAAACAGCATTTTGGTTTTCTAAGACACACCGTGTCAACTACTTTGAGTTTTGGCTTAATATTTGAGTTTGGGCGCCGTTTGCCATACATATTATCTCTGACTTGAAGCACATTTGTTTCTGAAACGTCTGCAGGCGCCATCTTGATACTGGAGTGTTTTGCACCATTGTAAGCGTCGAAGAGGTTTTGGAGGACGTCCATATAGCGATACGTGTTATTTTTAGTAAAGTAGCGCCACATTCACCCTTTCAGAGTTCTATTGAATTGTTCCACGATGCTTGCCTTCACGTCCTTATTATGAGTGGTGTAGTAATACAGCCTTATTTATTGAGAGAATTTCCGGATTAGACGTGACGTGAGCTCTGTCCCCTTGTCCGTCTGTAAACTTAAAGGTTAACGTCCACTTTATTTGAAAATGTCCTGAAAGGCGTCCCTCACGACGCTCCCCGTTTTGGAGGGAAGAGTCCTTGCCCAGGCCATCTTGCTAAACACGTTGATGACCATGAGCAAGTACACGGCACCGTCGTTGTATTTTCCGAGACTTCACATATCGTTGATATCGGCTTGACAGAGATCGTCAATGTTTGACACAACGTACTTGTTGCGTGGAAACTTTTGTATCGCTGGTTTGTGAGCATATAAGCGTCCTGCGCACGAAGCCATTCTCGTACTTTTTGCGGATCTTTCTTGGACGCCTTTATTAGATATGCCATCCCTGCTAACTCTGCAGGATTAGAAGGGTCGTAGTAGATGTCGGCTAAACGGTCTATTAATCTCATAACGGTAGCCATCTGTTTTCGTCCACCCTTTTCAGTTTATTCTTCTTAGAGCGTTGCGATGGTGTAAATGGTTGTGGTACGGGAGCCGGATCTTTAATGGGCGCCAAACGTTTTGAATTTACAATAAATTCTTTCGGGAAATTTATTTTTTGAAGCACCGTGAGAAACTCTCGCCACGCCGACGGCTCATTGTGTCTTCTTGTTCTGACCAGATCGTTGACTAAATCCACAATATTGTATCCATGGAGAGGCGTATCGTGAATACTCACTTCCCCGTTTTCGTCCAAAGAGATACCGCCCGGGGAATTAATATGTTCTAGTAAAAGTTCGGATTTTTTACGTGCCTGTACTGATACAGTATTGATTATAGCAGGGATGTGAAGTACAGACACTTCAGGGGTGGTTGTGGTGGTGGTATTTTCAGGTGAAGGAGGGTGTTGACAAAAGTGCAGATAGTACTGTAGCACTTGTAGGTATAAAGTACATTTAGGCGTGTCGTAAAGTTTTGAAGCAAGGATTTTTTCAATTTCCTTATTCAGCTTGGAGAAAATTTTATTTGTGGCTGATTACTTTAGCTGGTGATGTTGCTCGTAACGGTGTAATGTTTCCGGGGACACCAATATAATCTTTTTCATTTGTTCCATTCTCTACTTTTTGAATAAGGAACCGAGGACACCGCTGATTAATGGGGCTAAAAGTAAGGACAGGAACGCTCCTCCTTTCTTAACGAATAGCGTCTCTTCTTCTTCCAGCACTCTCCTCGTTTGACCAGCTTGCACAACACCTGCTTGTGAGAACGTAATTTTGTCTTCTACGCATATTTAAACAGCACCCACCCTTTTAAAGTGTTGTAGGCACAATCGCAAACAGAGTCAATCAGTTTCTTGTCCACCGTTTTCAACAAGGCGACACGTTGCTGTGGGTTCAAGCGATGCATCGCACGCATCAAAGGGGCTTGCTTCAGCAATTTGGGACTCATGGTTATGAAATGATCTGTAAACGGGAAATGTCGGCTTTTTTAAATAGCTTTTGCGTGGTTGGTACATGCAGCACCCGACATTTGAGCGGGTTATATATATAAACCATTCTGGTGTACCTTGCTTGAAATCTAACAATATATACCCGGGGGGAGTATTGTAGAGTCAACGTAAGCCTCTTGTAAAACACGGGGGTTTTCAGGACAGACTTGTGAATAGTGTTGAATCTGAGCTTTTTCCCTGGGATTTTTAAAAAGCACGATATAATGTGCGTTTAAGGAAATGCCTCTCTAGCCCTTGCCCTGGTGGAATATATTTTGTGTAAGGTACATGACGCTAATATTTTGATGGTGGCATCCTTTGGTGAAATGATCGACGACCACTTCGTTGGCTTCACGCATCAGGTCATTCAGGATAATCAGCTGTGGAGCGTCAATACAGGCGTCATCCATTTCCGGCAAACCCTTACAGAATATGACGTGGGGACTTGACCCGTCTTGTTCGAATCCCGGCTGCCCTAAAGCATAATACATAACAATATATACCCGGGGGGAGTATTGTAGAGTCAACGTAAGCCTCTTGTAAAACACGGGGGTTTTCAGGACAGACTTGTGAATAGTGTTGAATCTGAGCTTTTTCCCTGGGATTTTTAAAAAGCACGATATAATGTGCGTTTAAGGAAATGCCTCTCTAGCCCTTGCCCTGGTGGAATATATTTTGTGTAAGGTACATGACGCTAATATTTTGATGGTGGCATCCTTTGGTGAAATGATCGACGACCACTTCGTTGGCTTCACGCATCAGGTCATTCAGGATAATCAGCTGTGGAGCGTCAATACAGGCGTCATCCATTTCCGGCAAACCCTTACAGAATATGACGTGGGGACTTGACCCGTCTTGTTCGAATCCCGGCTGCCCTAAAGCATAATACCAGGTGATTTTATCAAATTTAACGTCACACATTGTGTCCAAGTGACGGATAAAGTCAGCTACAAAATGTGACTTTCCACAGCTGGAAGGGCTGCTGATGATGGCCGAAAATGGATGTTTCAACTTGTCCATAATGTTTGAGACTGAGCGTATAAGCTAAATGAACTTGTATTTATAGGATAGGAGGGAGGGGGGTAGAAGTCAAAACACAAACATAACAGTTTTTATAATGTGTATTCACACAAATAAAAGTTTTACAAATATACTTTTCATAGTGTGAGCTATATTTGTAAAAAATATTCTAAAACTTTTATTTGTGTGAATAAATATTTCAAGTATGCTTTTCGTGGTATGAGCTATATTTTTAAAACTTTTATTTGTGTAGATAAATATTCCAAGCATACTTTTCGTGGTATGAGCTATATTTTAAAACTTGTATCTGTGTAAATAAATATTCCAAGTATACTTTTCATGGTCTGAACTATATTTGTAAAACTTTTATTTTTGTAAATACATAATATAATATGTTATATTTGTGTTTTAACGTCTACACCCAAACACCCCCTCCCCTCTGCTATAAATACAAGTTTATTTAGCTTAGAAGCTCAGTCTAAAACATTATGAATAAGTTGAAACATTCAGAATAAAACAATTAAATCCTCTTACTTTCTCTTTGGGTAGCAATCTAAAGACACAACAATTAAAATTTATAAATTAATATGGCAATGTTGCCATCTTCTTCCTGTCTTTGACTCTCCGTGGATTTCCAGAGCTAAAGTGTCGGTCTTACAAATATACATTTTTTCAGTGCTTATCCAATACTAGAACAGAGGTGAACTGAGACCATTAATATTTGGAAATCCTTTTCGGCCTCATTTAATTTTGTCAACGTGACTTCACCCAACTCGCTGGCTGCGTGGTATACTTATCATCCATACCTTGTGCCCTCGACGGTTATTAAGACGACACATTTCGTTTTCTACCATCATACTGATGCGGGTACATTTCTCCCCTTCTTATTCCACTTTATAAACTATGTCTCTATCGTTTTACCGGTTTCACTCCTCACCCCCACTCAATTAGTCTACGCATGCAAGTGTTTCAGACGTGTAAAATAAGATTAAACCTTACACTTTGTGTTAGGAAACCATGTTTTTATTTTATTTTATTTTTTAACACCACGTCTTACTAACCATTCAGGCTATACGTATAAAGGTGATAATTTTTCTACTTAAATGGAGTAGAAATGAGAAAGGACGTATTTGCTTGGAAGGAGAGTATGAAACCATTCGGGGAAAATCCCTTCAAATCCATGCGGAATTCGAACTTCGATCTCCCCCATCACGAGCATACCGGTCTAACTCGAGAGTGAGAAACTTAAACTATTCGGCCTCTGAAGCGAGTTTTTATCATGTTAATTTAATCTTTAGTAATGCATTAACTTATTTGCCTTCAAAACAATAACATGATAGCCATTTATTTTGGATGGGCTTTGCTTTTTATAATATATAAAGTCACAAATTAATATTATTTACAAATATATTTTTTCCATTTACATTTATTTGAGGTATTTAACGTGCACTTTAAGCACCAACTGATTATATCAGTACACAACTTACAGTCTAACTTAAATCTAGAACATACAGAACACCCATTCCCCCATTAAGCACTGGGACTGCCATCTTTCTCTTTTGAATCCTCCTCCTTTTTGTCACATAAGTTAACAACCAATCGATTATTGCCTTTAGGGGATTTTATTTATCTCCCTCGTCGGTGCGACATTCATGGGTTTTTTTCGAGCTACAATTGACTTTGGAAACAGAATGGGGAAATATCTATGTTGCAATCATGTATTTCTGGCACACACATGTTTTTAGAGCATTGACATTCAAGTATATTTCCGTCACAAATGCCCTTGTAAGTCAATGACTTTGACCTCTGGAAAACAGGGGGAATTCACTCGCCAGAGGTGTTTCATAATGCTGCCTTAAGCGATCCGCTTTCAAATTGGAACTCCACCTTTGACATGCATAAATCTGTATTTGAACCCCGCTATCTTTTGCAGGGTATATCTTGCCATAGCTCGAGATCCGAAGGAGTTTTTAGCATCGCTAAGGGTCGTTAGAACAATAATTCAATCAAATAATTCCTTCCCATGTCTTTACGCTGTTAAATACACTCGCATTTGCACGACCGAAGGAGTTATTTTTAGCATCGCTAATGGCTGTTCAAACGTTCATTCAATCAAAAGATTTATTCCTGTATCTCTACGCTGTTAAGGGCACCCGTATTTACGCGGGAGGTAGGGGGTTCAAGTCCCTTAGAGGGCAAAAAACGCTAATTACTTCACATTTGAAATCAGGGCTAAAGCTGGTACACATTTCACCTGGTCACACACCACAGTCAAACTCTGCCCGGTGACCGATGTAAGGGATTCAAATCCCTACAACCCCGTCGAAAAGATACCGAGGTTTGAATCCCGGTGGGCATGCCGTATAAATATCAGGCTCATCTATTTCCGGTGGAGAAAGTTGGAAGCAAATTCCTGCTGCAGTAAGTTGTTGGACGCAATAGATCGTCTAATATGTAAGTTTGCCGCTCTTCAACTACTAAAGAATATATTTTAGTAACATCTACAAGTAACAATACGGCCTCTCTCTCTCTCTCTCTCTCTATCTCCCAAAATCAGCTCTTATCTCACGCTTGCCTGAAGAGCTTAGTTCAAGTTTTGAGCAATATATGTTGGTTGGGTCTAAAAACAGGTGCTTTCAACCCCCACTGTTACTTATTTAATAACAGATAGCGTGGCCATCTCGTAAGCATCAATTCGACATTCTGGCGAGAGAATATGATATTTTTAAACGAAAACATACTGTTTCAGCATGTTAAAGTATACCGACATAATAATTATATTGCTTTTAGCAGGTTATTAAGAAGGGAGACATAACTCTATATTGCGCATAATAATTATTTGTTGTTGAGCCAAAGGTCCCGGGCTCAAATCCCGTGTCCCGGTGTCAATGATATCTAGATGGAGTAATCCCCACTAAACGGATAAATAATAGCGTTGGCTATTTAAAACTACCTATATGTTTTAATTTACATCTTTTCACATTTTACCCCCACTGCAAATGATGGTACAGCCACTAATTTTATCATTCAAGGTTCGAATCTATGTTACCGTACATGGCGAACGCTGAAACACAACAAGGTGTTTTAATAGGGATTGTTTCCGAAAAATCAACTTTGGAGGGTTCGATTCTCGTGTTCAGGTGTCACTGATATCCAGCCGGAGTAATCCTCACTAAAAGAATAAATAATAGCTTTGGCTATTCGAAACTATCTATATGTTTTAATTTACATCTTGGTGGGTAGCCGTATTTTCACATTCACCCCCAGCGCAAATGATGATACATCCACTAATTTTATTATTCGGGCAAAGATATCAAGGTTCGAATCCATTTTACCGTACATGGCGAAAGCTGAAATACGTCAAGAGGACTTGGGGTGGGGGCGGGTTATTGACTCTTCAACAGGGTCATTACTACTACCCGCAACAAGTTTTGGTTTAACAATTCCATTAAGGGTTGTTGTGACATCAAAATTTCTACCATGAGGGATCTAACCTCTGCTGAACTCGAGAAGAGAGAGTTTTCCCCCCTTTAAGGTCTAATCTCTACCATTTGTACTAAGTGAGAATGTTTCTCAACTACTTTAAGTTCACGGTCAAATGACCTCAAACAGGGTGAACGAGCTGATGTACTCTAAGGAAGCCCGCAGTTGCGGAAGTTCTTGTTAGACTTTCCCGATTTTCAATCCAGCGCAAGTGGCATGCCGTCTAAATGTCATGCTCATCTATTTTTGATGGAGAAAGTTGAGATCAAATCCCTACGGGGGTACACTGTTGGACGCGATATATCGTCTAATATGTAAATTTTCCGTTCTTTAACTAGATACATTAGAGTCGGACGCTCTGTGGACGTGTTTATTTTTTCCACCCGCACCAATGTTGGCACACATTCAACCTGATCTAATTATATTAAGCAGTCAAGCAGTTTTAACTGATGTTTGATTTCGCTCTCGCAAATGCGAGGTACACTCAACACCTACAAAATATACTAAGGTTATAATCCCGGTAGGGCACGCTGCATAAATGTCAGGCTCATCTTCTTCTGGCGGGGAAGGTTGTAATCAAATCCCTGTGGGGGTAAACTGTTGGACGCGATATATCGTCTAATATGTAGGTTTGTTGTTCTTTAACTATATTTTAGTAACATCTAAGAGTAAATATACTCTCTCTTCCCCTAAACACCGGTCATCTCCCTTTGCCTGAAGAGCTTAGTTTCACCCTAAGAGATAGCGCGGAGTATCTCGAAACAGTCGCTATGCTTTAAAACGAAAATAATGTTTTAGCGTGTTTAAAAGTATACCAACCGCTCCCACGCCATTGCGGTAGTGGTATGGATGATTTTTTATAATCATTAGTTAGCTACCTGCACCAGTGGGCACACTGTCTAAATGTCAGACTCTTCTAGTTAGGGCTTTCCTTTGGTGGAAAGAGGTTGGGTTCGAATCCCTGCTTGGGCTTTCTGATGGTGGGGCGCGAGGTTGGATTTCTAATACCTGCTGAGGCGTGGGGGTCCGTAGGGTGTATTGAGGCTGATTTTACACTCTCCCTCAGCGTAATTGCGACTGCACTTAACGTAAATATGCTGGAAGGAATCATTTAGTTATATTAGCGATGAGACTCACCTCGATGGCGTAGTTAGCTAACGTGTTAATTTCGTGTTGAGTTTGACTGCCGAGGACGGGGGGAGATCGATGTGCGTGGTTCGAATCCCTGTCGTGCGTGTGTACTGAGGTCGGTTCCCTCACTCATTCTCTACGGGTTGTGTCCCGGGTGGTTAATAAGACGTGGTTCTAAATACCAATAAGCTTAACTTCGTGGCTATTAGCAGGGAGGTAGGGGAGGATTGAATCCAGGTCAACCGAATCGCTCAACCTTCACACAAGTGCAGGTACATTTTTATATCTTCCTCAGTCCTGATATTACTTATGAATTTATGTGGTTATATATTATTTCGTCAAAATATAGTTGCGAACATTAAATAATTTTAAAATAAATTCAAGTTACTCAATTCAATATTACGTATGAATTAATGTAAGAGTTATATATTATTTCGACAAAATATAGATGAGAACATTAAATGTTTTTTTCTATTGTTATAAATGGCTCGAACAATAAAACGGTTGTTTATTTTTTTCACATTACCCTTGTGTAGCAATCTACCGTCACAATTTATAAATAAAAATGCATTTTATAATAATTTTTGTATACATGCATCGATGGTCGCATGGTCTAAGGCATCACTATCGTGTTATACTAGACGGCCGATGACAATAGTGATCGACGTTTGATTTTATCACTCCAATAAAATGCGGGTACACATTCTACATGGTCTAGAAAAATCTGGTTGACTGGTAAAACCCCTTTCTTCACTCTCGAAAATGGGGGGTGTACTCGGAAGGAAGTACGACCGTTCTAACAGACATTAGCTGTGCTAGCCCCGCGGAAAAATCGAGGCTCGAATCCCGATGTGCACTCTGTCTAAATGTCAGGCTCATCTAATTCTGGTGGGGGGAGGTTGAAATCAAGTCCCCGCCCTGTAAACTGTTGGTCTTCCCCCTCCAGGTAAATGCTGAAACATTTTCTTAATCATCCCTACTGCACTATCATAATTAATGTATAGACATTTAGCCAGAAAAGGGTGCGTCAAACCCCATCTAGTTATGGCAGTGGAGGTCGGGGTTTGAAAAGGTGTATTGTCACTAGTTTCCCTCTCCAGCGCTGGAACATTTCTACCTCACTCCTCCGGTGCATGGCTGATACCTACATCTACACATATCAACGGACGATACCATACAACCAATTTTAGTAGACTTTTGCGGTGGGGGATAGAGGCCCCTAACTGAAGATTCCAAGACCCCTGATTGTGCTTAATCAGTGCTGTGTAAATGCCCTCTAGTTGAGGGAAAAACCCATTACCACATAGATAGGGAAGGAGATGGGGAGAAATTGCGACATTGCGATGACGACACCGGGAAATACCATTGCCTGGGGGAAGGGTTGTGACACCAAAATAGATTCAGGGGCTTGGAAGAGGGAGCCACTGCTGGTTGAGCGCATTCTACACTACGCTGCCGTCAGGAAAGGTTCGAGCTGCGTGTTCCCTCCCTTGGGAAGGGGTAGGGGAGGGTAGTGAAAGGAATTCTTACGGCTGCGAACAGCTGCCAGCTGGTCAGTGGTCGTATTCTACGCTACGCTACCGTCGGTAGAGGTTCGTGCTGTGTGTTCCCTCCCTAGTAAGCGATGCCACGGGAGGAGCGCCAGGCGCCATGGACTGCACGCCAATAAAAAAATAAACTCTCACACAAATAAATAAATAAAAAAGCAATAAATAAAATAAACTCCAATGCCCATCCCAATCCTACCCAAACATAAAAAACAAATGAGCACACATAAAAACCAATGAGCACACATAAAAAACAAGTTTCGACAAGAACAAACAAGGTTTAAACACTGGAAAGTGGTCAGGGGGAGAGGGTCAGAAGGGGTCGGAGGGGAGGGGGAAAGCCAACAGCCAATTAGAGAGTGAGGGGGCATGGTCACGTGGCCAAATCCAGCCAATCACAGCGCTGATCCCAAACGCCCTACCATCTACTATAATTACAACTCATTAGGTGGAAGGGGTGAACCACTAATTGGATGTGAAGACCACCGAGTAATAGTCCTTGCGATAATTGATGGAAGTGCTATGTTCCCAGGAAATTACTAGGATTGAAACAGGGTGGAGCTAGGTGCCATGTTCCCGGGGACATACTAGGATTGAAACAGGGAGGATCTAGGTGCCATGTTCCCAGGAACATACTAGGATTGAAACAGGCATACAAGAGACACATACTCTCAACCACTTAGAATCACACTCTCAACCACTTAGAGTCACTTACACTCTCAACCACTTAGTCACTTACACTCTCAACCACCTAGATCCACTTACACATTCGACCACCTAGATTCACTTACACTCTCGACCACCAAGATCCACTTACACTCTCGACCACCTAGATCCACTTACACTCTCGACCACCTAGATCCACTTACACTCTCGACCACCTAGATCCACTTACACTCCCAACCAACCTTTACCCACCAACGGTTCTAATAAGTAATAACAGAGAGTGAACCTATGTTTTTTGTCGATATTTAGTCGCAGTTCTAGTTCATGAGTGGTTCTATCAATACTACATGTAGGCAGATTGAAGGTTTGTTTCGGGACATCACATATACAATCCCAAACAAGTGGACCCAAAATATGGCTGAACAACTCCATGTGGAATTGTGGTATTTGGTCGGGAATGAAATTGAAAACCTGTTTGTTTTCCTGAGCAGCAATACTCGCTCTGGTGCGATCGGGGAAACACTTCAGTCTCGGGAATTGAATTGTTAAAGAGGATATCATGCTTTGTTGCTCCCTATTTCGCGAGAATGTTCACAGGAACTGCTCCGCTGCTACACTCGCCCAATGGAACTATGGAGACAAGTAGGAACACATACATTGGTGTTTCAAAACATTTTAAACTCAGCATACAACTTACAAACTGACTTAATCTAACTTATCAAAGGTAATCAACTAACTGACAAAATAATATAATCTTTTACAACCAGGGTGATAAATTAACGGACAAACGCTACGATCTTTTTGGAAATAGAGTAACGAATTAACTGACAAACGCCACAATATTATTTAAAACAGTGTAATAAATTAACTGACAAACACTACATTCTTATTGAAAACAGGGCAATAAATTAACTGACAAACACTACAATATTATTGAAAACAGGGCAATAAATTAACTTACAAACACTACAATCTTATTGGAATCATGGTAGTAATTTAATTGACAATTACTACAATATTATTGGAAACAGGGTAGTAAACTAACTGACAAATACTACATTCTTATTGGAAACAGGATAATAAATTAATTGACAAATATTACAATCTTATTGGAAAGAGGGTAGTAAATTAACTGACAAATACTACAATCATATTGGAAACAAGGTAGTATTTATTTATTTAGCACCGCGTCTTACTACCCGTTCAGGTTATACGCTTAAGTAACAAGGTAGTAAATTAACTGATAAATACTACAATCTTATTGGAAACAGAGTAGTAAATTAACTGAAAAATACTACAATCTTACAGAGAGTTGTGTTGGAGCCAAGGTAATATTATATGTAAGCCTATATCCCATTGTTAAACGAGGACACTTTCCAAAAAATATAAACAAATCACCGATCTAGAATCGGCTGGGCCTACCTGCAGTGTTACCACCAGCGTTGTTATTGTTTATATTGTTGAAGAAGTTGGCAGCACTGCCTAGCCTGGTGTGTCTCAGGATCCAAAACATACCGATATCTTCACCGGTAGAACTCGTTTCGAGCCCAGGTCGGAGATAAATAAACAATCGACTTTCTATAGGCGCGGGACCTAACAGGGACAGGATGCCTCGTCCTCGTGATTGGTCGTCAACTGTCGTGTTCTCTCTGGGTGGGTCAAGGGTTCTATCCTCTACGGTCACTGATCACGGCCTAACGCAAGACCTGACAGCGCGGTCAGAACCAAGAGAAGTTCGGGACACCTGGCTGCTACTGAGTGCCGCGCTGAACTGCGCCGTGGAGAGATATCTCTGAGAGCAGTGCCCCTCCCCAATCCCTCACCCCATCACACACACACACACACACACACACACACACACACTAGCCCCCTCCTCCTTATCACGCTGCTATCAGTGGGTTACTGTACTTGACAATATAACACAATTGAGCTAAAGTCCTTATCACGGTGTTATAAGCGGGTTACTGTACTTGACAATATAACACAATGGAACTAGAGAGCTTATCACGGTGTTATAAGCGGGTTACTGTACTTGACAATATAACACAATGGAACTAGAGAGCTTATCACGGTGTTATCAGCGGGCTACTACACTTGACACAATGGAACTAGAGACCTTCACTCAATGAACACACGTATTAAAGACGTCATCTACTTGTGTGAGCTCGAAGCTATTTTGTGAAGTGGGTTGCATCTTAGCTTGACGCACTTAAGCAAATGTAACACTTAAAATACACTCTAACGTTAGAAAAAGAAGGAATAGAATTAATAGTTCATCTTGTAAGGCCTCTAATTAACATTCTGATAATAGTTCCCCTCTTCCGCTGACGAGTATACACAATCACTATAATATTACGCATGTACTGAATTGACTTCCATTTCAAAATTATATATTCCTTGTTCCCTATTCTAGATATACATTTGCTTCCATGTACTTTTTTATTTTATTTACCGCCTGGCAGGCAGATTCCTGCAGGACATCTCCGGGAATAAATCAAATAACTTCAGTGGGAGACGATTTGTTTATATACAAAAATATTATTTATGATCAAAAAACGTGTGTGACGATGTAAGTATATATTTAGAACTATTTGTGGATAAAATGTTTTTTGTTTCAATGTTATATTTTTAAATCTCGCTGAATAAAACGTAGATATATTAACTTGGGTATCCTGGCTTGGCTTGCCGTGACGTCATAGGTACACAACGCGGTTAAGCGGCTGATAGCACAGTATTTATTCCCGTGTAAGCGGACTGTAAGACACAATAAATCAGGATGGAACTGTTTTATTTACTATAAATCCTTTTTCATGAATTTAAATGGGTGAATATTGTCTAAAACATATTCCAGTATAATACTGATTAATGAGCTGTAGACAAGACAAGACACGACATGACACGATAAAACTGTCCATCAATCAAACTGACGAGTGTGGTCTATTATTTACAACTGCAAGGAGGTTTTTAACTGTTAAGTTTGACACAAATTTTACCCACATCTATGGTCTAACAGAACACTCTAAGGAGAATACCATAAAAAGGAGCTTCACCAGTACACCCTTAGGAGAAGGTGGACTAGAGGCCAAGTGCTATTCAACTATATTTTTTTTTTCGCGTTTCAAAAAAAAAATCTTCAACTTTATACCCACAAAGTTGTTGGTCCATAATTCAAGCTATACATATTCTATAATCTACATCTAAAATAAGTAAATATCCAAATAATGTATTATATAATAAGTTTTAAGTTAGAAAAATATATGTATATACATTTTAAATACCCCCAAAGACATAGGCGGAATCTCAGTATTTTGATTGGGGGGCAGCAAATATTGAGCTAGGGAGGGACTCGTACCGGGGGGTATTTCATACCAGTAAAACCAAGACAGTGGAAATAGTTGTCAACAGAAAAATATTAAGAACGTGCATCACATGCCAATCAACTCTTGATACAATCGGCTAGAAATCGTGAATTTACACGAACACTATTGCACGTGGATCAATTCTGACTAAACATTAATGGAGATAGAGTTATAAAAGTTCCTAATACAGAACATTGTTGAAATATTAAATTATATTTGGATAAAGACTGCATTGAAAAACCCGTTTTGACCATTTTAGAATGGCTTCACAGATAAACATTGTGTACAAATATTCATTCTGTCATAATAGGAATATACTGGGGTTATTAACAAGAAACTTTGTCGCTTCGTTCCTCATCGTCATCGTGAGAAATTTCGAGTAATCGTTCAAATACAAATGCACTGCACACATTTCTGGACTATCGTAGGTGTTTTCTTTTCACTTTAACTCCCATACCTCGCGTGACCCGGGAGTCGAGTTGGGACTGCTATGATGAACGCTCTTAAGTTCAAACATCCTTTTGGAGAGGACCGGATTAGAATCAGTTTCCAACTTGAAATACCTTGTAAGCATCATCTCTAAGGACAATAGAGTTAAACAGGAAATACTCAATAGAACACAGAAAGCATCAATCACACTTTTACAGTCACGTGATAAACCCTACTGTGGGATGACAAGATACCACAGAAAGCAACATTGCTTATGTTTCATACTTAGTTTTTAATGCCCCAAAAACACAAAGAGATTATCAGAGATTGTGATAAGAAGGGCAAGTGTGATAAGGGTAAGTTTAATTAAAAGGGAGGCCAATATAAATTAAAAAGAAAGTTCAACTTAAAACAAAACTAATACTGTCACTTACTTACTTTAATTATTTATATTAATTTTGTGGATTTTAAAAATATTTAAATGTAGGAAAATTCAAAACTCAAAACTTAAAGTTTTACGAATTGTTACGAATTGAATGATAACAAACAGTCACATGATTCGAATAACATAATTAGGTTCCAAACATATAGGGAGATTATTAATATATAATATATAAATAATGAAAAGACATAATTTACAGTAACTGGGGAGAATTTTTATACTTTAAATCACAGTCAGTTTCAGTCTAGCTCCTCTTTTTCACTTAAAATTCAACCTTATATTTTTCATTTCATCGAAATCATTTATCACTCTTGAAATTTAAAAGAGCCAAGGACGATAACATTTCCTGTCCTGTAGTATTCTTACAATATGTGTTTAACCGTCGCAAACCCGAAAAGGATCGTTCAATAAATATTGGCCCCTTTGCCAACCTCTAAATTCTACCTATGTCCAAAGATGCCTTTGCATACACCAAGTTTAAAACCACTGGACTATATGATATGTGTAAATATAGTAATAATGAAACATTCTGAAATGAATCCCTGGTATCATTTTATTGTCTGCCATACATAAGGTTGTGGCAGAGAACGCCGTGATACAACAGTGATACTATAGTTTATACAGGTCTGCTTGACGTGACAGTATTATACACCTTGGCAGGGACTAGGTATGTGTTCCTTTAGATCAGCTATTACCAAATGAATGGTCCGCAAATACTGTAATTTAATCGCGCATGTAAAAGCTATATTTCATTCATTTTATTGAGAGTTAAATTATTTGTTTTTGAATAATTTACATTTATATAATTACTATTATTGTTTTTACCGCGTCTCAATACCCTTTAGGCTATCTATACTCGCATGTACAAAGGCTAATGTGTTAGTGATGAGGAAGGTAGAATTTAGATTAAGTGTACCCGCATTTTCGTGTAGGGCAACTGTAAAACCATTTAGATAAATAACATCCTTTGTACACCCGACCGGGATTCGAACACCGATCTCAATGGAATTGGCATATTGCGGGAGTGACGCCTTGGACCACACAACCACCACGTTGAGACATTGATCCTAACACACACTTGTCTACTACAAATACTTTGAATGTAATACTTTCCTATAAAAAAATACAATTTATTTCGTAGTTTAAATCAAAAGATGCTTTTGATATTCAAAGTTAAAACAAATCTTGTCATGGTCACTCGTTTTGCTCAAACTTTACACCCCAGTTTCTTCTTCTCTGTGATGTTGGTATCTGTCTCCCGAACAGAGTTCACACGTTCGACGAACATGCAGAACAGAATATGCAGCAGTTCACATGTCAACAGATCCATAATGCTTTGCAACGCAAGCATAAAACAGCTGATTATCGATATATTTAATTTACTAGTGAATAAAACATCACCTTGATATTATCACACACTTTTCATTTAACGACTTATTACTAATCCTTCAACAGTAGGTGAAGTTGTCTGCTTGTATCTCACTTTGTAGTTGAATTCACACTGGTTGAGTTGGTTTATTTTGAAATTTGATTGGGGTTTCCATGCAGTTTAATGGAGAAACGCGGACACAGCTAAGATTGTTTCTACTGGCGCAGAACGAACAGCACAGTTGTGCTGATATCTTGTGATTGGTCACGTGACCACGTTTCAGGTCTGCTCTTGTTTTATCATCGGAAGAGCGAATTCACGTTAAGACTATGTTTTAAATGTGTATTTTAAATCTATTTACTATCAAAAATAATATGAGCTCTAAGATAAGCAAATTAAATGTAGCTGACATCAGCTCACATCTAATATTTGTATTTATTTACCAAGATGTCGTAACAACAGCTACACTATCCCTGATGAAAGAGGTTCTTCAACTGAGGCCTGATTTTGTCAAGAAACCCGTTCTGGAATGCCTTTCCTCCTACAAATATACTACTGTATAGTAGGATTCTGGTACGAAATAAGGCCTTCCATAACGGGGCTCCTGTTAAAATCAGCCTATGACTATATTCCTGAAAATATTCTTTAAATTGATAAATGACATCTGAACGCGGCAATCGAACCGGGGACCTCGGGCTTAGTAAGCTAATGCTCTAACCCCAGAGCTATCTAGGAGTCGTTCCATGTCAAGTTAATGAGTATGACATTTAGATGCGGCTATAACCGTAAAGAACAAATATAATAGCTTGGATATTTAATCCTCCTGAAAAATGTAATGTCCTGTACAACATATTTTTTGTGAGTAAGACTATTCCACACTATGGATCATAAAAACTATAAAAGTAAAAGTCTTTATTGTAGAAACGGATGGAATCGATAGTTGCAAACATTCGAACAAATTTAACCGAAATTTTTAAAAACACGTAACCGGTGCCATTCTTCCCCTTGAAGACCAATAACTGAATTCACGATTATGTTTAGTATATTAATTATCTTCAACACAGCCAAGTGTTACAATTGTTAGAGATGGTAAATTTCCCTGATATATAGATATACTTTTTATTCGATGTATCGATTGTTTCCTATATATATATGGGCCTGGGCGAACCAGAACAGCTGAATTGTGTTGTAATTCGTTGCGTTGCTTATGTTTTCAGATAATTCTCACATGATTCACATGTAGCACTTTTTTATGATTTGTAAAAAAATACACGTTAATCTTTGGATATGACATTTTGGAATAGTAATTGTTAATGAAACAAACAAATTACTTTTCAGTTTTCGTAAATTACAGACATAGGTTCGTAAACTAAAAGGCAAAGCTAAATTAATAGTTGCCATTTACTTCTGTAGAAATTATGGTAGGCAATATATGGTAATATTAATATGTCTGCTGCTCTACGCCTCTTTTAACTTTTTAATATTTTCTTTAGCTTTTGAAAATAGCAGACTAGTTTTTTTTTAAAAAACAGGAAAAAAATGGTTCAATTAATATTATTCACAAGCCTTAAAGCATAATCTCACATGTACAATAGAGAATATCAATAAATTGAAAGATATATTGGATTCCAAAAATCAATATAAATACTATCAATGTTTTTGTAAATAAATTGATACATTTTGTTTCGATATAATGCTGACATTCCTAATAATACTACTATTTGTGTATCTTTAGAATCATAAAATAAACAAATTATTTCTATTCATTATATTAACGAACTTTTTTCCACTTAAAATTTTCAGAATATAGGCCTATACTACATAAGGTCCACAAATGCACAATTTCAAAAATTGGGTGTCTGCATCACTTACCAATTTGAGGAGTACTGTTATATAAGATATCGACAGTCTGTGATTCAAACCGTAATGGTTGCTATACTTTGGTTTAATGTGTGTCACGACCACATTAGTATGCTGCCATCTTGTTTCAAAACGTTGAACTAGGTGTAGTTCCCACGGTTTTCACCAAGATCCACTTTGGTAGAATAAAAAAGGTTGATAAGTCGCGAGGTTGCTAGAATTATTAGAATATATTTTTGTCACCACTTTACATTACCCAGTCAGGCTGTACCTATCTCTACTAATTACGTTAATGTGGTGAGGCTGAGGATGAATTAATTTATAGGAAATGTACTCAAGTTTGCGTGGGGCAGATTAGGAAACCATTTAGAAAAAAAAAGCCATCAGTACATCCAACCGGAATTTGAACACCGATTTCCCGGTCATCTGTGGTCCTGTTTACTGTGAGAGCGACGCTTTAGACCATGCGGCCACTGAAATGGGTAATATAGGTTAGTTGCTTTAAAATAATACTCTTAATTTTGAGATTTTATTTTAAGAGCTCGTTTTGGCTCTTTTTTAGCATTAGATTTGTTTCGTGCTGGACTTCGTCTTCAGGGAATATATTATAATAAATCATGTGTGAGTCAAAGAGCCCTTTCAATGGTGTATTCCCTTTCGGTGACTAAAATATATGATCAAATGTGTGAGGGCTAGCTGACCTACTAAATCTCCAGCATGTAATAAAAAAAACAGACCAAGCTCATAATTTTACATCTAACATAAAATATTCTCAAACATTTATGACCTCTATGAAAGAAAAAGTAAACCTACTTTGCAAACCAGAACGCTAAATGCATTGTACTTGTGGTTAGAGTTTTGAATCACTTATAGATAACTAGAAACTAGTCATTGTCTGCTTAAATTTCTTGTCTTCAAGTATTAGATTCTTCATAACAATTTCTAAATATTTTTATAAATTTTGTGGAGTGTCAAATTGTCAAAACTGACTTATCAGAACTGCAACACTATTATTGGCCACCAATAGATTATTTTGGGATTTTGAATGGCTTGTAAAATGTTTAGTTAAACACAGTCCCAGTACCTCCAAAAGAAAGAGGAAAATAAACGTCATCAAACTAATTACCAATAGAAGAAATGCCGACTGAAGATGTTCCCAGCTGAGTGGTTCAACATATTTCTTAGTGACCTTTCTATAAAGAGACATACTATTTCTGCCCAGGATATTTAACCCCCCACTCCCCACTTGTCATTAAGACTGGCCCCTAAAATACGAACTATAAAAATGTTAATTTTAGTTTGATATGGGCAAGGACGTTCAAAAATAAATTACAAAAACGTTAAAAAAGATTCTTCAACGATGTGTAGCTGAGAATTTCCTCCCATTAAATAATCTGGTTTGCCTGTAATATAATAAGTACCAGTTATTTGGTCGAGTTTTGTTCCTTTGAGTAGCCATCGTACTGTAAGTCTTATCGTCGCTTGGATAAGTACCAGTCATTTGGTCGAGTTTTGTTCCTTTGAGTAGCCATCGTACTGTAAGTCTTATCGTCGCTTGGATAAGTACCAGTCATTTGGTCTAGTTTTGTTCCTTTGAGTAGCCATCGTACTGTAAGTCTTATCGTCGCTAAGGAATAAATAAATATCGATACAATATCGTGGTCATTAATACGTCTCCTTTTAAACTTTTGAAACAAAATTCCTAGATACTCTTCTCATAGTATATGCTGGTAAAATATAAGTTTGTCTCTACCCACCCAACCCGTGTGCAAATCTGTCAGGAATGGTTTAAGTGGGTTCGGTTGGATAAGGTAAGGTCAAAAAACTTTGTGTGTTCCTTTTTAGTCGTTTACTAGAAAATTGGATATAAGTTACATAGAATATTCAATGTGTGATGTAATTTGACCAAGCTTAAGATGACGTCGCTAATGTCTGTATTATATCTTTAAACAGTCCGCATACTGGCCTGGTATAGATGTTACGACTATAGATACTTAGCGTGGTCTATACGCTTTGACTATATAGTGGCTAGAGGTACACTTAAGACTTTGGAAAAAAAAGTTGAAGGGTGTCCACTATAACACCCGGGATATAGTATAGGGCATCTAAAAAAAAACCTTAGCCCGGACAAAATTATTAACATAATGAAACCTTTTGGGATTTGTTCGGCACAGTAGCAGGTACAACCACGCAGTATAGCTTTTTTTTTTTATCTCGTCTGAGCTTCTTTATTTCAGTGTTTTAGGCTAGATTATTATAATTAATCGTGATTTTTATTGGGGGTTTGGGTTGGGAGGTGTGGGTGTCATTGGGGTAGTGTGGGTGTTCATTGGGTTGGTTTGTGTGTGTTTTATTCATGTCCAAACTTGTTCATTCCTGTCCCATTCGATTTTTTGCCCCATTCGATTGTTTTTATGCGTGTCTCTGGGGGGAGGATTTTTTATAAAATGTCACCAATTCTGCCCGTGAGGGCGGGAGCGTGCATGAGCATCCTCTCTCGACGGCTGTCCAATAGAGTGTGTTAGCTACTGGCAATGGCTCCCTGTCGCAAGCCTCTGATCGATCTACTTT
>CABFWB010002426.1:48144-67732 GCA_902151455.1 Timema bartmani
TCCCTCTGCCACTCCATCTCGTGAGTTCTGTGTGTCATATACCCCCGGGAGATAAAATGTGTTTTAAGTGACTAACGCTTTTGGAGGGTGTCATTGAACCCCTAGGGAGAGTCGTTAACCTTCCAATGTGACTAAACTTGTTTTTTTTAGTAAAAATTTTGAAAGAGGATAGCAATGACCCTATTGAAGAATCATTAAGCCCCCACCCCCTTGGCTTAATAGTGTCCAGGAAAGTCCGCTGACACATCGGGTCGTAGCCCTCCATGAACGACCTCTGAAGGCCCCGGTTCAGATGTGGTTTCTAACGCTCATTCAGGGGCCGATTTTTCGGAAACAATCCCTATTTAAACATAGACATATTTTCATTTCCCACCCAATACCTTATTTAAAGCTAAATTTCTTGTATCATTAGGGTGGTGGTTGTAATCCTGTTTACCTGTCGAGATCGTAGTTAAAGTTTCGAGCTAACAGATGGCGTTGACATCTATAAACTGTCAATTTCAAGCCGAAACAATTTTTAAGCACTGCTGAGCATTTATATGGTATATGATTTTTTTAAACGAAAATAATATAGATCTAGTGTTCATTTGCATTTGTTTCGACGTGTTTAAATATACAGATATTTCTTACAGGCATTCAAATATACTGACATAATAACTATCTGGAGAAATTATATTGTTGTTTTAGCCGATTATTAAAAAAGAGAGAAAACCCTATTTTTGCGCATGATAATTGGTTTGTTGAACTAAAGGACCCAGGTTCGATTCCCGCCATGGATGAAAATCTATCATTGGTGAAATTTTGGTTTAGCGTTCATAATGATAAATTAACTGCTGTGGACTGTATTTTGTACCTGTCTTAGGGTTGAAGTGTATTTTACTACACACACTTTGCGAATGTTGGTATCATATTTTATATTAAACATTTAAATCAATGATGTGGAGGAAAATTTGTATTAACATATTATTTCAATACCAAAATTAGTTTGAAATTTAAAAGTAATATTTATTAATCGTAGCATTTAAAGAGGAAAAAAACACGTTTAAGTTTGCAGGAATAAAATGAAATAATTTAAACTTAATATGATTGGAACAATTTATATTTAAAGTGTTTACTTTTAAGCTAGTTTAACTCGTGTTTAAATTCAAACTTTTGTGTTTTAATTCAAATGGATGTTGGAGATTCGCGCTACCCATGGCCTCCCTTCACGCAGCACCACAACCGGGAATTAGTGGCCCGGTAAATCAGGTTGGTGAAGCAATTAAACAATTAAAGCGGTTTTTCTATGTCCAGCGTGAATTAATCATACAATTAGGGAAGCCAGAGAGCGATCGTGACGCTCAAACCTGGCTCACGGAGCAAATCAATGCTTTGCTAGGGCGTCTCCAGGACCACGGAGTTAGCGTGGAGGATCACGTAGGTCCGCTATTAGAAGGCACAGACTCCTCGTAAAGCCTGTATTTGTGTCATTCAGACGCGCAGATCAGCTTGGCGTGCAGGCTGTGCTCTCTAATATAGAACGAGGGTTACAAAGCAAAGCTTCGTTCCTCACTTCGTCCCCCTTGTATGTCAATTTACACCATTTTAAAGAGCCGTGTGGGAGGGGTAATCATACATGTGATAAACTCTCTACCACTAACACGTATAGCTGTAACAACCAAGGAAGCATTACGTTTCAAAATGGCGGCATACATTGCTTTGCCCATGGGTTGATTGTTGCCGAGGCTATATGTGATAGTAAAAGAGAGCCAGGATGGATGGATGTGAACACCTTTAAGCAAATCAAAATTGGTCGTACTATTCAAAAACTCAAAGCAGAGGAAACATGCAGTGATGCCCGTGTTAATTTTTTGAAAGGTGGTGGGCTCACTGAGCTGAAAAAATTTCAACCATACCTCTCCGAATACAAAATCACAGTGTTCAAGGAACGTCGGGGGAGGCAAGTCCTATATGAGTGGCCTACCCCTCCTGAACATTCCTTTAAAGGCTACCTGGATTTGTATTTTTTATAACGATAAGCAAAACCATTTTGATGTCATAACATCCTTGACAGCCGCATTTAAATGCGGCTACTTTTGCCGCGAGTGTCATGTGCCATGCTATCATTAGAACGAGCACAAATGTGAATCCGCATGTAAAAAGTGCTACGCTAAAGCGGTTTGCAATGAAGGTCAAACTGTGGCCTGTAAAGACTGTGGACGTTGGTTCACAAACCAGACTTATTTTGATAACAATAAACGTCCCTTTTTTTTAAAGGTCTCATATCGATCTGTGATGTCAAAAAGGTTTGTGAGGTTTGTGGGCAATTTTTCAATTTGGAAAAGTCAACTTATTCACACAGGTGTTATGAGACTTTTTGTAAAGTATGTCAACCCCTTCTCTGTAGAGAAGGTGTTGTTTTACAAAGGAACAATAAGGCAGATCACCAGGGACCTTTATTTGATCCTCACTCAAATATGCCAAAGCCCAAGCACCTGAACATAGCAGTTTAACTATCAATAAAATAAAATATTCAATTATACACATTAATGGGAGATGAAGGATATGCTATATGTAAATGCATAACAACTGAATAGAAGTTGACATTGGCCTAGAGGCCGTTTTATTATAACGCTCCAAAAGTTAACAAAATAATGAGGATTGATAGTGGACAATGCGCCATAGCTACAATATACAACAGCTAGCGAATAAACGTATTTATGTACAAGAAACTAAATGAAAGTTTCAGATTATTTAACTCATTAACAAATCTAAAGATCATTCACAATAATATAACTGAACCAATTAATATAAGTGCCAAAGTTAAAATATAGCGAACAATTATCAAAAGGAAATTAAAGTTGGGATACACCTAGTTGACTAAACAACATAGCTGAACCATTCAAAGGATATCTATACTTGTAAGATATTAAACATTTTGGGATGCCTATTGTCATCACACCTCTTAACTTATACAAATCATCTAGTGGGGTTATGCGCATAACCATACACGTGACTACACTAGCTACAAGCGAAGCTATCACCCTCGTCCAACAACCCGTGGGGAGGGGCAACCTACACATTAAAAAGGCTTAATAACTTTCTTACTAATTAACTGAGTGCATCATAATGGATGAAAAACATCTATTTAATATCTACTTGCGTAACAATTGAAAGAAAGATAACAATGCATATTAGTTTCAATTACTGTCTATCTCTGTAAAATTGGATCCCAACCATAATATAGTGCGATATGGCCTACAAAGATTAAATAACATAATTTGACTTGACTATATTACCATTGAATCTAAATTTAAAGTCTAATGTCCAAAACATGCCTCAATACAAAACTAATTGTCTAGGAAAATTAAATAGGTATAAATATTAACAAATAAATATGCTGAAGCATTATCCAAATCAGTCCCTACATAGCTATGATTCAATTTAACAGTTCCCCAGTTTATGAATTAAATTAAATTATATAAAATACTGTTCCAATATAATGTATCCTTACATTTTGTGCGTCCCTAAATCCTATATGCATCAAAGAATGTTCGTTGCTTGCCAGGTACACGCTTATATTCAGATTTGCACAGTGGGAAAAATGTGGGAGGGAGGATACACAAGTTCAATGATGTCACCATCAGCAAGTAAGCGTCAGTTTTCCTCATTGGCGCCTGCGCACAGCGTCAAGAGGGCAATAATACGGGGGGTAGCGAACACCACGTGATCACTCAAGAGCACTTCTTTCTTTAATTTTGGCGCATGCGCCGTGTCCGCCTCTCGGGAAAACAGAGCTAAACTATGTAACACTGCGAGGTATCAGTTTAGTTGAACGTGAACGGAGTGTAGATGTGCTCGGAGGATCCATGTGTGGCGCTGGTTTACAGGTTAAACGGGGTAAGTGTGAATGCTTCTTTTTAGGTGGCGGAGGCTATGTGGCGATTAAGTTTGTAGCCACGGTACATATGCGAGACCCCAACGTCCTTTTGGTGATTGCGTCTTTATGAATCAGGCCCAATCCAAGCCGTCACTGGAAAAGAACAATTTCTTGTTCGTATTCTAAGATTTTGAATGTAGACAAGAAACGCTTCTTCAAGGTGCAGCCAGCACGTACTTGCACGAAACTAATCTCTGTGTCGCTCAGACGTGTTGCAAGGCATGTCTTCATATCGATGGAAATTACCATAATTGCACTGAATGTGGGGGCGATAGGACTCGCATATTCAAGGGTGATGCCACAATGGCCCAATCTTTTTTATTTCTCGAGAAAATTAAAACAACAAAATTTAAGGACATCACCCTCCTAGCCCAAAATTCCAAGGGCTATGATGAAGATTTTATTTTAAAATATATTATGGAGGTAAAAAAGATGGACTCCAAAGATCATATTGAACGGTGGGAAAATAATGTACATGCGTTACGGCCCAATCCACTTTATTGACTCGCTGAACTTTCTCCCGATGGCGTTGTCCAAAATACCCAAAACACTCGGCTTGGACGATTCCTTGGCCAAGTGACATTTCCCCCATTTTTTCAATAAAAAATAAAACGCGGGGTATATGGGTCCCTTGCCGCCAAAGGAGGACTACGGCATCGGTGAGATGTCAGTTGAGGGAAAGGAGCACTTTGAGAAGTGGTATGAACGCGCTGGTCAAATAAAATTATGTCTTTGATTTTAACCGCGAGTTGGAACTGTATTGCGTGAAATATGTAGAGATCCCACGGAAGGCCTGCCTTAAGTTTAGAGATATGCTCATGGAAAAAGCAAAGGTAGATCGTTTCAAAGAGGCGTGTACAATCGCAGGAGCAACCATTTTGGTTTACTGCCGAAGTCACCTTAAGGAGAATACCATCGGTATCATCCCTAAAGGTGGCTACCGGTGTGCAGACCAACAGTCGCACGTCGCTGTACAATGACTCTGCTGGGAGGCCCATCAACGCCGTGCCTCTATCCTTCATGTGGGCAACGGTCGTGAGGAATATATTTTAGGGCGACGTGTAGACGGTGTTGTTAAAGCTGGAGATACCAGCACCGTCTTCCAGTTTTGGGGATATTATTGGCATGGATGCCTTCTCTGTCATCCTAACAGGACCACCCCTATCAAAAACAGCCGCCACTAGACGATGGAGACGCGCTATAAAGCGACCATGGCCTGTGAGGGAAAATTTAAGAATGCCGGATACACGGTCATAGAGATGTGGGAGTGTATGTTTAAGGCGATGAAACGCACAGAAAGGGACTTGAAACAGTTTGTACTCCAGCACAAGGTGTACAGCAAGGAGCCCCCTAGTCCCAGGGATGCATTTTTTGGTGGGCGTACAAATTGTATCAAACTCTTCCATGAAGCAGACCTTTCTTGTGGAGAGAAGATCAAGTACTTGGATGTGTGTTCATTGTATCCTTACGTTTGCAAGTACAAAAAGTATCCTATTGGCCACCCCAAAATTAACTCGGAACCAAATTGTCCGTCTAGAGCTCAAGTAGAAGGCATAGTCAAAGTTACCGTGACGCCTCCTTGGTATTTAATTATGCCCATATTGCCTACACGGATGTACGACAAGTTAATGTTCATCTTGTGCAGGAAATGTGGGGAAGAGAAAAACCAAGGCGCATGCCAGCACAACGACAAGAAATATCGCTGGTTGACAGGCGTCTGGGTGATTGACGAGATCCGGAAAGCTGTTGAGAAAGGCTACACCGTTGAAGCCGTACACAAAGTGTGGGAGTACAATGTATCTGTTTGTGGTCGTCAGACACGTTCTGGCGAATTGTTTCACGGGGACATTGATACTTTTTTGAAAATTAAACAAGAAGCCAGCGGATAGCTAGAGTGGTGTACCTCACAAGATGAGAAGTTAGCTTATATTCAAAATAATGGGGAAGGAAAGGGGTAAAACTCGATTTTGATTCTGTTTGTAAAAGCCCTGGTCTCCGCACACTGGCTAAACTCTTTTTAAATTCACTATTGGAAAAGTTTGGGGAAAGACCCGATTTACCACACGTAGCCGTTGTCAACGACTATCGGGGTATCCACAAGTACCTGGTGGATCCGTACATCACTGTGGACAGCGTCATTGATGTTAATGATGAAGTTATGTTCATCAGTTACAAGGAGGTGCGTGACGCGTTGCACCCTAACCATAACACGAGTGTGGCGGTGGCATGCTACACGACTGCTATGGCTAAGTTTCACTTATACAGCATCCTTGAAAAATTGGGCGACCGCGTTTTATGTTACAATACAGATAGCGTTCTATTCACGGACCTCCCCAGCGATTGGAGTCCACCAACCTGAGACTTTTTAGGTGATTTCACTGACGAACATCAAGATTACGGTAAGGGAAGCTACATTAGCGCCTTTGTATCTGGTGGCCACAAGAATGACGCGTACCGAGTTTGTGTTGATGGTGATCCTGCCAAAACAAAAATGGTGCGCAAGGTTCGCGGGATCACCATAAACTACGGCATCTGGAACGACGTTAATTTTGACGTTTTGAAAGCGATGGTCACCGAACAGGCTGTGTAAAGGTACATACAGATACCGCACAAAATTATAAGAAAAGGTATTGAGACTGTATGTACCGTTTCGCAGACTAAAGTCTACCGGACCGTGTACACCAAACGACGAATAACTGATGATTTTAATACGTTGCCATTTGGGTATCAGAGTCCTTGTAAATGCGCTCGCCGCGAATAAAAGGTAATAATTTAAACGGGCTGTATAGCCATCTTTTTTCTTTCATTCTAGACAGTTCCACTGACATACCATTTTTTAAAGATTTAAGATTTTTTAAATATTCTTTTCTCTATGAAAACACGCATTTTTTTTATTGATTTATTTTATTCATCCGGGACACTTTTTTATATTTGTTTATCCACCAGTACAATCCTTCACCTACCTGATTATTTCTAGTCAAATAAAATTAGTTATTTTAATATATTTATTTTTTGTACATATTTTAATTCTAGTCAAATTTATTTGTTTGTTTTTTTCTTGTACACATTTTAAAATGAAACCATCTGTGTAGATATATTCAAATACTCTTTAAACTGGACTTTGTTCATTTGTTTAGATATTTAGTACCGAGGACCCTATTCCCGCCACGACCTCAAGAAATTGGTTATTGTTTTCTTTACACCTAAACGTGTATAATATACTTCAAGGTGTAAGATATATTTGTAAATACATATTCTATAACTATAATTTTTTTTGTAAATAAATATTCTAAATATTATTTTCATGGTGTGAGCAATATTCTAAAACATTTATTTGTGTAAATAAATATTATAAAACTGTTATGTGTATGTTTTAACGTCTACTCACCTCCCTCCTATCCTATAAATACAAGTTCATTTAGCTTATACGCTCAGTCTCAAACATTATGGACAAGTTGAAACATCTATTTTCGGCCATCATCAGCTGTGGAAAGTCACATTTTGGGGCTGCCTTTATCCGTCACTTGGACACAAGGTGTGACGTTAAATTTGATAAAATCACCTGGTATTATGCTTTAGGGCAGCCGGGATTCGAACAAGACGGGTCAAGTCCCCACGTCATATTCTGTAAGGGCTTGCCGGAAATGGATGATGCCTGTAATGACACTCCACAGCTGATCATCCTGAATGACCCGATGCGTGAAGCCAACGAAGTGGTCGTCGATCTTTTCACCAAAGGATGCCACCATCAAAATATTAGCGTCATGTACCTTAACAAAAAATATATTCTACCAGGGCAAGGGCCAAAGAAACATTTCCTTAAACGCACATTATATCGTGCTTTTTAAAAATCCCAGGTATAAAGCTCAGATTCAACACTTTGCACGTCAAGTCTGTCCTGAAAACCCCCGTGTTTTACAAGAGGCTTACGTTGACTCTACAATACTCCCCCCGGGTATATATTGTTAAGATTTCAAGCAAGGTACACCAGAATGGTTCAGATATATAACCCGCACAAATGTCGGGTTCTGCGTGTACCTACCAAGCAAAAGCTATAAAAAAAACCACCAACACTTCCCGATTACAGATCATTTCATAGTCATGAGTCCCAAAGTGCTGAAGCAAGCCCCTTTGTTGCGGGCGATGCATCGCACGAGCCCACAACAACGTGTCGCCTTGTTGAAAACAGCAGATAAGAAACTGATTGACTCTGTTTGCGAGTGTGCCTACAACACTTTAAAAGGGAGTGTGCCGTTGAAATATGCGCAGAGGACAAAGTTACGTGCTTACAAGCAGTTGTTGCGCAAGCTGGTCAAACGAGGAGAGTGCTGGAAGAAGAAGAGACGACTACTCGTTCAGAAAGGAGTAGCGTTCCTGCCCTTACTTTTAGCCCCATTAATCAGCGGTGTCCTTGGTTCCTTATCCAACAAGTAGATAATGGAACACACGAAAAAGATGATATTGGTGTCCCCGGAAACATTACACCGTTACGAGCAACACCACCAACAAGTGGCATCGGCCACAACTCTAGTGGTTTCCGAGCTGGACAAGGAAATGGAAGAAATACTCACTTCAAAACTTGACAAGTCTAAATGGGGTTTATATTAACAAGTGTTACAGCGCTATCTGCACTTTACATACATACATACATACATACATACATACATACATACATACATACATACATACATACATACATACATACATACATACATACATACATACATACATACATACATACATACATACATACATACATACATGCGTTTTTTAAGCCATTCTTTATTTCTTCATTTACTTGTGATTTTTATTTTTAACTCGCAATTCTTCTGCAACAAGGCCTATTTTCTTTTTACTGATAACTGTACGAATAGGTCAATCTGTAATGTCTAAAGTTGCCTTAAAAAATTGTTTGCATACCGGAACGCGTTTTTCATCTATTTCAAAATAAAATGCGTGAGTTAAACTCCTTCCTGTTTCTGTTTTTGTATATCGATAAGTTGGGCTGATTTGTTGCATACACTTGTTTATGAAATCTCTCTGACGGATGACATCCTTTAGATCCCAAAACTTGTCGAATAGCATTCTTTCTGTCATCTTCATTTATTTTCATGCAGCCTTTTATCCGACATTTTTCATTGCAAGGTTATTTCAATTTCCTAGCCTCAAAACTTTTATGATTCCTCAACTGGGAAATATAGTTTTGCCAGAGTTTCTCAACAATTTGATTTTATTCTTTTTCCACAATGATTGGTTTGCCACTATTTTTTTACCTCTTGGTTTTTCTTCACACCCATTAAGTTCAGGCTCAATACTCCCTTCAATTTCAACCGATTCAGATAGATCAGGTCGGGGTTCAAGTTGACTTTCGGAATTAGAAGATGTGCTAGAATCTGTGTTAGAGGTAGAAACAAAATCCGGATCTTTATCACTGTCGTCTACTTCAGATGAAGAACTACTTTCCTCAAGTTGAATAAACCTACATTTTGTCAGGTTATTAGTCTATTCTGCTTTCCATATGGAGCTCTGTTTCATTTTATTGTTTTTTTAAGGATGATAGTTCGGCTCCTACAAATTCTTTTATGATTGTGGCTTGTCCATCTGCTTTTTCTAAAGTTATAATACAATCGGTATCAACAATATTATGACTCTCTATAAGTTACTGTTTGTCTGCTTTTGTTTTTAATTAAAGCACTAATGCTCTCAACAAAATGAATGTTTTGAACTTCTGGTCCATCTTGTTTTTCTGAGGGCAATATACCTATCCCTTCAACAACACTATCTTATTTAACTTCAGTTTTTTTTTGTCTTAGTAATTTCATTTCCTTTCTTCGATAATACTACCATAAATCTACCACGAGACATATCTTTCGCGGAAAATATTATCTGAAAAAAATAACCTAATTTAAGTTGAAAAATTATGACAAAAAAATAAGAATGAGGTGACACAATTTCAAATTAATTTACTATACAAGAACTAAAAAGTTATAGAAAATTGACATAATTCCAAATGATATTGAATTGAATTAATTAAATATTCAGGAAAATTGACACAAATCTAAATATGACCGATTAAATTAAGGGAAATATCAGGATAAGCGTCACAACTTGAAATATGACTGTATAAAATAACACGAAATAGTAAACATAACTTACCTCAATCAGAAAGTGTTACTTTTTGAGATGTGTTATTTGTTCACTTTTATTTTTGAGATGTGTCACTTTAACACTACAACTAAACTGAACTTACACCTTACTCTTCACAAGTCACAAGTGTTAATGATCTCGGCCAAGCATTCACATGTTGAGTAGAATGCAAAAGCGACACTACTGCCTCTAGTGTATAAAAGCCTATAAACTCTGGATTGTGTCACTTTTAAAGATGAAAGTCTTACTCTTTTGAGTTGATTTCCCATAAATATTGTAAAATCAGATAATTTTGACTTATGACACTTTTTTCGCGAGGTTGCGAATGCGCTTCCTTCAAGATCCTCGTCTGTATCAGAAACTCCTATCTATGGATTTTGACACCTCACCTCCCAAACTCCCTCTGTCGACAGTCAAGCAGCGCGCTCTATTCCTAAGGTCCGAACCCAGCTCTCTCTCCGGAAGCACCTATGACACATGTTTTTGCTCCCGCTTTAAGGAAGACAGCCCCTTTAGATGTATGAATAAACGCGTCCCCAAACGACCCACACCTAAGCTGGTTTACGAAAGCCAGATTGAGAGAGCGAAAAGAGAAACGTCAGCTATCCAACTTCCAAGAAACATCGAGTGTCAAGGAACGTCAGTCCCTAACACCCCGCTTCCCTCCAATCTCCCTCCTCCGAAAAAACACCCACAACTAGCACAATCCAAAACTCTAGTAGCAAGATAGCGCAATACACTAGTAACAAGATGGATCAAGACACTGGTAGCAAGATGGATCAAGACACTAGTAGCAAGATGGATCAAGACACTAGTAGCAGGATGGCTCAATACACTGGTAACAAGTTGGATAAAGACACTGGTAACAAGATGGCTAAAGACACTAGTAGCAAGATAGCGCAATACACTAGTAACAAGATGGCTCAAGACACTAGTAGCAAGATGGCGCAATACACTAGTAACAAGATGGATCAAGACACTAGTAGCAAGATGGATCAAGACACTAGTAGCAAGATGGATCAAGACACTAGTAGCAGGATGGCTCAATACACTGGTAACAAGTTGGATAAAGACACTGGTAACAAGATGGCTAAAGACACTAGTAGCAAGATAGCGCAATACACTAGTAACAAGATGGCTCAAGACACTAGTAGCAAGATGGCGCAATACACTAGTAACAAGATGGATCAAGACACTAGTAGCAAGATGGATCAAGACACTAGTAGCAAGATGGATCAAGACACTAGTAGCAGGATGGCTCAATACACTGGTAACAAGTTGGATAAAGACACTGGTAACAAGATGGCTAAAGACACTAGTAGCAAGATAGCGCAATACACTAGTAACAAGATGGCTCAAGACACTAGTAGCAAGATGGCGCAATACACTAGTAACAAGATGGATCAAGACACTAGTAGCAAGATGGATCAAGACACTAGTAGCAAGATGGATCAAGACACTAGTAGCAGGATGGCTCAATACACTGGTAACAAGTTGGATAAAGACACTGGTAACAAGATGGCTAAAGACACTAGTAGCAAGATAGCGCAATACACTAGTAACAAGATGGCTCAAGACACTAGTAGCAAGATGGCGCAATACACTAGTAACAAGATGGATCAAGACACTAGTAGCAAGATGGATCAAGACACTAGTAGCAAGATGGATCAAGACACTAGTAGCAGGATGGCTCAATACACTGGTAACAAGTTGGATAAAGACACTGGTAACAAGATGGCTAAAGACACTAGTAGCAAGATAGCGCAATACACTAGTAACAAGATGGCTCAAGACACTAGTAGCAAGATGGCGTAATACACTAGTAACAAGATGGATCAATACACTAGTAGCAAGATGGATCAAGACACTAGTAGCAAGATGGATCAAGACACTAGTAGCAAGATGGATCAAGACACTAGTAGCCAGATGGATCAAGACACTAGTAACAATATGGCTAAAACACTAGTAGCAAGATGGATCAAGATACTAGTAGCAAGATGGCTCAAGATACTAGTAGCCAGATGGATCAAGACACTAGTAACAATATGACTAAAACACTAGTAGCAAGATGGATCAAGATACTAGTAGCAAGATGGATCAAGACACTAGTAACAATATGACTAATACACTAGTAGCAAGATGGATCAAGACACTAGTAGCAAGATGGATCAAGACACTAGTAGCAAGATGGATCAAGACACTAGTAGCCAGATGGATCAAGACACTAGTAACAATATGGCTAAAACACTAGTAGCAAGATGGATCAAGATACTAGTAGCAAGATGGCTCAAGATACTAGTAGCCAGATGGATCAAGACACTAGTAACAATATGACTAAAACACTAGTAGCAAGATGGATCAAGATACTAGTAGCAAGATGGATCAAGACACTAGTAACAATATGACTAAAGACACTAGTAGCAATATGGATCAAAACACTGGTAGCAAGATGGCTCAAGACACTGGTAGCAAGATGGCTCAAGACACTGGTAGCAAGATGGCTCAAGACACTTGTAGCAAGATGGCTCAAGACACTGGTAGCAAGATGGCTCAAGACACTGGTAGCAAGATGGCTCAAGATACTGGTAGCAAGATGGCTCAAGACACTGGTAGCAAGATGGCTCAAGACACTGGTAGCAAGATGGCTCAATACACTGGTAACAAGATTGATAAAGACACTGGTAACAAGATGGCTAAATACACTGGTAGCAAGATGGTCAAGGCACTGGTAGCAAGATGGATCAAGGCACTGGTAGCAAGATGGCTCAAGACACTGTTAGCAAGATGGCTCAAGACGCTTGGAACGAGGTATATTTTCAATTAAATGAGGCTGTTAGCAAGCATCGTGTCACATTTCTTTACTTTATTTTGGTGCCTGGACATCTGGAGTTTGACCCTTGCGAACTCTACCCTGCCCACGCGTACTGGGGAAAATGTTGGAATTTACTCGAGCTGATAATTTGTGGTGTAATTTTATTTTAGGATATAATTGCTGCATGATTATTTAAATAATCTAAGCATATATTATATAATTTGGTACATGTTGTGAAGAAAAATTCTGGGTAGTTTCTAAGTGTTACAAAGGCAAGGTACACGACAAGTGTGTTCAACCTCTGATATCCCACTTCAATGGCGTCAATTGACAGACATGAAGCCTGAGATTTGTCTAGATGCTCTTAAAAAATGGTATAAAAGATAGAACAAAACAAAATCTTATAATAAAAGCTCAAAAACAATACCTCTAAACGAAAGCTAAATATAAAAGATTAAAATGATATCTCAAAGCGAAAGCTCAAATTTATTCCTGGAAACAAAATCTCAAAACGATACCTCAAAACAAATTTTATTTAGTAGAAAGGTCTAAACAAAAGCCAAAAACGATCCTTCAAAACAATTCTCTAAAACTATACCCCAAAACTATACCCCAAAACTATACACCAAAACTATACCCCAAAACTATCCTCCAAAACGATCCTCCAAAAACGATACTCCAAAACTATGCCCAAAAACTATACTCCAAAACTATGCCCAAAAACGATACTCCAAAATTATACCCCAAAACTATACCCCAAAACTATACCCCAAAACTATCCCTCAAAACTATACTTCAAAACGATCCTCCAAAACGATACTCCAAAACGATACTCCAAAACAAAACCATTGTTCAAAACAATAACTTAAAACGAAAGCACAAAACCTAAGTTCAAAGAGAAAACGAAAGCTCCCAACTCAATATTAAGATGATGTAATAAAATTTGTTGAGTTCTTTAAAAAATATATTGGGCTGTAGATTTGCACAAAAATAACAAAACGAATGAACTGACGATGGGTCTTGGATTTGAAAAAGCAGCAAAAATGACTTCGGGGCTCTTTCCCCAGGTCACGAACTGGCTGTTTAGTAATAACGTTTGGTTACTAACACACACACAAAAGATAATCTACAAACAACACATTTATAATAGTTATAATCTTCGTGATTCATGGCATCACATTCCTCTTGCAAATTAACGGAATTTTTTATAACATTGAAAGAACATAATAGAAATCTAATGAGCAAGAAAACTTTTGCATTTGGGTGAAATATTCGAGATATCTTTTGAAAATGGCTATAAACCATTAAAATAATAAAATTATATAAATAGCATTTCCCGCAAGTGAAGCTTAGCAAACATTTTAAGATTAAAAAAATAAATAAACAATATTAGAATCGTGGGAAGGATACATTTAAAAACTATTGGTTATTCCGCCTTGTCACGGAAATATCAAGTCCGACCCATCTCCGCCCCGTTCAAAAGACTCTTCTCATCACAAAATAATAATGATGGCCTCTATAGGGTTGTATACCTCCAAAAAGACACACTTTTATTTGAGAACTCGGGGGTTAACCAGCACCTGGTGGCGTATTCACACACTACACAATATACTACGTCTTCAAGGTTACAAACAAACGTTCATATTTAACAAAAGCCACAAATATAACTAGTTTATTCTTGATAGCGTTTTATGATAACTAAATATAGCTTAGAAATCAGACAAATTGGCCGTTTATATTGTATATTTATGAATAAATTATACAAAAATAGACAAACAATTAGTTTTTCAGAACCGTTAAGAGTAGTCCAGGTAGATTCTCGAGACTTCACAATATGGCGTCGAATCAGGTGGACACGATTCGAGAGTATCGATTCTGCTTGTTGTCAATCAACGCTCTGAGGTTCTTGGGAATCTTCACTTACTTCAAGAATGACCTCATCCGTCAGGTTTTTACTTCCTTTATATTTATCGTTATGTTAGTATACCTGTTCACCTGGTCGCGCACTTTATGCATCTTCTTCGGGGACATGGAACGATTCACGTTCTCATTCTTCTTCATCATGTTGATCCTCAGCGTCATTCAAACACATTATATTATCATCAACAAGCGGCATGATCTATACTCTTTCATCAACAACTTCAACGAGGTTTTCATAAAGTTCGAGAATTGTTTCGAAATACCGGAACATCTATCAGCCTACAAAGTCGATAAACAGATTAACAAAATTCTAAAGATTTTTTGGTTCATCAATTTATTACCATTGTTCACTCATATCCCACCACCGCTCATTGATCGCCTTTTGTTTAATGGCCCCAGTGCTAAATACAACACGGAGAACTGGGTCATTGAGGAAGGACTGCCAGACAAACACTGGTGGCCGTTTGACATCTCGAGATCCCCAGCCTACGAACTAGCGTACATATTCCAAACTGTGACCCTCTACTGGATCATCATGATGTACTACGTCATCCACCAGATATTAAATGGGTTGATCCATCACCTAAATCATCGCTTCAAGATACTTCAATATGGCTTCAAGAACATCAGAGAGATCTCGTCCAAGAAAGTGTTGGAGAGGAACTTGATCATTTCCCCCCATGACGGAGCGGAGATTGAGACGATGAAGGCAGAGCATCAAGGGATGAACAACATTGAGGGAGGCTGTATTACAACAAAAGGCAGTCATGCGGACAACGGAAGAGCCTCCTATAATGAAGGGCTGTGTCCATCTACCAATCACCGTGGCTCAAGCAGAGGTTGTGCAAGAAACCAGGAAGGATCATCGGGGACCCCTGAACGATCTTCAGAAAGTCACGAAGAGAAAGTGTACAGACAAATGAATGAGGACTTGAACCTCTTTATTCAATATCATCAGAATTTACTAAGGTAATGTCTGGTACCGAAGTAGATGTTTGGGATTTTAAACTACCAATGGCACCAACATATCATTGAAATATCTGCGACTATTATAACCAATCAAACATTATATGGGCTTAGGGAAAATGAGATTTTTTTCTTTGAAAATTCTATAAATCTATGTTTCGCACTTTCATGTAATTGACATTTTTACTACCGACTCAAATTGTATGAAACAAATTTGTAGTTTATTTTAAATAGAGAAATCGTAGATTTCCCATTTAAATGTTACTTTCCTATGTGACTTCCCATTCAACCCCACAGTTTATTGGTTCTGGATGGAAATAAGTAGCTTTTTAATATTAATACAGAATCATTGCAATACAAAAAACAATTTGATAAACCTGGCTCAATCTTGTAAAAGTTTTACTTCAGTAACAAGCCGCGAAGGCATACAAAACAAGTTTTTTGTACGTTATACAAATAGATATGAAATTTTAAAATTAAATCAAGGTAATAATAATTTCTGCTTACAACTTTGGATACTTCAAAACCAGTTTGTAAATGTTTGTTGTTTCAGGGCATGTGAACAACTTGAGAACATAATCCACCCCAAGCTTTGTTTTGATCTCTTAATTTCACTCATTTTATTATGTGCGTTTGGACTCCTGCTTTCAACGGTGAGTCACAATAATCAATGCTATATCGGCATTGTGTTCAATGGAATGCTCTCTTTAGTGAATTAAACCAAACTACTTCATTCTGAATTTACTGGCAGATTAATACACATATGAATAAATACAATAACATTTTCAGTGCAATCAATATAATGTTCAATTCATTCATTGTTAGCGGAGAGCTTAATAATGGTCAAGATTCGAACTTTGATATATTCGAACCAGTTATTAAATACATTCTAAACATTTTACAATACACCCCAAAACTAAATTGAGAAATAATTGAGTGGTAAGATTGAGAGATAAGATGGCATTAGAAAGAGTCCACTAACTATATGATCTAGGAACATATATACTGAGGTTTTTCCTTGATGGATTGTATTTTACTGGTTCAAGTATTCGTGGGACAAGATAAAATTTGCTATTGAAAGAATGAATGATTCACAAATAAATACATCTCTAATTATCACTCTTATACAGAATTATTCAAAATGTTAGGTCAAAACTTAAGGAGCATTAAAGGTTTAACAGCTTTCGAATAAGAATCCATGTCCTTTGAAGTCTTTCTAAGTAAGGTGAGGCCATTTATTCCAGAAAGATTCTATAAATTTGTCCAGTTAAACGTGGTGGCAGGAGGTAGGGTCCGATCATATTATAGCCGATTATACCCACCCATACATTCACAGCAAACCTCTCTTGGTGGTTGCGAGCATCTGTATCATGGGGATTCTGCCCAGCTCAAACATGGTTGTTACGGCAATCGAAGGAGCCATCTCAGGTGAATGATACCTAATCCGTGAACAATACTTTGCTCAAAAAATGGGGCTTGTTCAGGCAACACTGCAAAATCCACCGATGGCATCTGCGGATAGAAGTATAAGCTAGGCCCCTGTCATGTAACTCAAGAGTAAACAAGTATAATAAAACCAAAGTATGCTTATTTCAGACTTCCTCACCTTCAATGGCCTCACTTGACTCCATATGACTTCGTAGGACATGGATTCCTGTTCGAAAGCTGTTATACCTGAATCCCACCATAGGTTCCTAAAATTTTAACCTAACCTTTTGAGTTACATAATGAGTTTTACCCAGGGGAGAAATTGCCGAAATAATATTAATTGTCACAGGGTTTTTAGTAAATAACGGTGTAAGTTTAAACAGTTTGTGATTTTTATACAAATCTACAGCTCTTGTTTTTTTTAACATCCCCGTCACTTTTTTACTACATTGAGATCCCTGTCATAACAGCGTCCATACCTTCACCAACTAAATTAAAGTCGTAGATCGCAGCTTCACAATTGAAAATTTGTAAACTTTTACAGTTGGATATATGTGGACTATTGCAAAGAATGAAGTAGTATCAAAAGAGGCAAAGATTCCAGTATTTAAATTGTGTTAATGCCAGCATTGTTTTAAGGATGTGGAGCGTGGGTTTATTAAGAGAAATACAAGAACAAGGGGAATGTGGTTGGAATGAGATATCTAAGAAATGCATGTGGAAAAACTCTTATGGACAAAGTCATTGATGAATGGGTGCTGAAGGAGTGAGGTTTGAAAGGGAATCCAATAGGGCAATGTGAAAAAAGAGTGTTACGTTGGTTTGGGCATGTTGAGAGGATGAGTGTGGATCGAGCAAATATATGATGGTAGAGTGTGTGTGTCAAAAGTAAGAGGTAGGCCATGTAAGATGTGGCTCATAATATGGTAGACGAATGTGTGAAAAAGAAAGAGAAACATTAAGTTAAGAATTTTAAGAATAAAATAGCATGTATGATTAGGTGTATGGATGTTGCTGAAGCGAAGGGAGTATGCAAGGAAGGATAGGGTAGTGTGGAGAGTTTTAAGAGAATGAATTAAGTATGGAGTTGTTTTTGAGCAATATGTACAGTTTCTTGCCTACCTCGTAAGGGAACGGCGTGATTAGGTATGCATGTATGCATGTATGTATGCATGTATGTATGTACGTATATGTATATGTATGTATGTGTGTATGTGTATGTATGTATGTATGTGTGTGTACGTATGTATGTGTGTGTGTATGTATGTATGTATGTGTTAATATAGGTTTGGTAGAAATATAGAAATTGCTGTTGAAAGCTGTGGCTGTTTTCTGATATTGCAACCTTTCTTTAGAATATTTTTGAAAGCTCTTCTTTGTAACATATCATCGCTGTATGAACTTTAATTATTTCTTAAAATAATAAAGATTTTTTGGGTAAAGATCCGTGAATAATTGTAGAAAAGAATCACTTCACATTTGGTTTCAATGTTTGTTGTGGAAACTCGTGTGTCTCAGGAAAAGAAAGAAAATATGTCAACCTTTATCTCGTCATTGTTCCTGATTGGAATCAAGGACTTTACCCTCTGCTGGCTGTGCACCCAACTGTTGGAACAGGTGAGCACATAAAATAGCTATAGACCTCTGAAGTGGTTTATTCTCTCAAAGATAATACCATAAATGTGTAATAATCTCGATTCCCTTATCTCGTTTATTATTTAAAATTAATTTTGACGTAATAATATCCATTATCTTTTTTATATTTTTATTCCTACTATTCAAGACAGCCATGTTTCTATTTGTTTGGCACGAGCTAAGATCATATTTATTTCCTGGTTGAACATTACGAGCTAGATGCATTTAGACGCCACCCCTTTATACGTTTTTCCCGTTTTCTTATAAACTCTGGTTGGTGGAAGAAAAGAAATATAGAGTTGATTTTGGGCTCGAGGCTCAAGAAGCTACGGGGTTCATCCAAGCAAATTCAAAAGAAAAGTTGCTTCAGTAATTCGAGTTCATTCTCGTTCTATTTGTTGGGAAGACTGGACAAAAGTGTCATTCGCTCCAAGAATATAAATAAAAGAGTTTAAACTATCACATGACTGTGTTAAAGAATAAAACCAAGTAATACTAAATCGTCATGGTGTCATAAATGCTTATTACAAAACAATCGTTCAACAATGAAATCTTCATAATTATATTTTCGTGACAACACAAATACTGAGGATTTTTTTTTTTTTGGCTGAGTGACAATATTATATATTTTTGACTGTCTATCTCTTTTATGGAAGAGCAGTGTTTTATCATTGATCTCTATAGTATAAATGGATGGACATACACATACACATTGCTAATCACCAAATCGTGACGCTCAAGTTTATCGTCTGCTACATTGT
>CABFWB010002426.1:67821-98180 GCA_902151455.1 Timema bartmani
ACACACATGTAAAAGCAAAATTCTGCGGCGCTAATCTCTGTCTTGCTCCTTTTTGGGGGGGGGGGGGCAGGAGGGGCATATTTAACGGTTTCTTTCAATGTTATTATGAAAAACATATCTCTGATGAGTAAAAGTGTTATTGTTTGAAAATAATGAAGTATTATACCACACTTTCCTGAAGAAACATTTACATTAAATGATATACAATTAAATTTTATAAGTAATACTGTACAAATACGAATAAAATCTTTAATATATGTAAATATGTAGTTATCCTCCATGTTGCTTACAGTCCACCAAGAATACACTTATATTTAAAGTTGGTTGTTAGCTTGTATATTGGTTTCAGAAACCATATTATATTGAAAGATTGATAAATATAATGAATAAGGTATCTTAAAACTTGATTACATTTGTTTGAATGACAAACTTTATGTAGTTGCCATACATTCCAACTATCACTTAGGTTATAGGCTTGTAGAAAGTATTATTATATTACCATTTAAAAATAGTTGGCTCATATCTTGTGTATTGCTTTCAGAAACCATATTATGTTGAAAGTTCGATAACTATAACGAAACAAATTAGCAAAAACTGTATTACATTTGTTTAAATTACATACTAGGCTTGTAGGAAGTACGGTATCTACTTTTCTGATTCGTTTGTCATTAGTGCGCGACAAGACCACGTAATGTCTGATTGGATTCACTGTCTAATAACTTCTGAAGCGCCAAATATCTCGTTCACCGATTTGTTGTTTGCTTTGCTTGAGCATTAACCCCCCCCCCTCCACCTTAGGAGGAAAGTTTGCCTTGTATCTAATCCTTTTTCACTTGGCCATAGCAGATTTTCCTGTATGGTAACGTTCCTATATTTTGAGCTATTTAAATTTTAAAAGTGCTGGGATTTCTTCTATTTTGGTTTTAATATGTAGATTAGAAATTATTTTTTCCTTTCCTTTAACATAATCTAGGTCTAGTTTACCACTTATTATTTTACAATATGTTAGATTAATATAAATTCTAATATGTAGCTTCATTGTTTTTAACCATGGAACCTTAATCTTTTTATGGGTCTAAATTCACAGTTTGGGAAGGAGATGGGTAGATTCCTTCTATTAGTGAGATTGTGATTATTTTTGTTTTCTCATATGACTACCACTCTTGTAAGAAAATAATCTCCTTTTTTTTAAGAGGTAACGTACCTCACATTTATAAATATTCTCTATAATGTAATTGGTGTGCTAATGTTTAGTTTAAAATTGATCCTAGAAATTTTGGTTGCTGTCTACATGTGTTGGAAAATAGATAAACTACTCTTATATGTTTGTTCTCTACCGTGGCTTCATAAGAGGTTTTTGCCTCAGCCAAATTTTATTTCATGGGTTATGCTGATGATGTTTTACCAATTTCTTAATTTCTTATAAATGTGTGTTTTTTCCTTTTAAATAAACTTTAATAGTTAATTATTTCAACTACTATGTTCATTTTAATTTCTAAATACTCTTGATGACTTGTTATAATTTAAATTTTTTCTTCATCAGATTCCACCCTCCTCTCTTCATAAAATCTCTCTAAACTTTTATGGTTTTAAGAATCAGTGGCCCTTACCTTTGTGCCTAATTTATATCTATTCAGTTTTTTCAGTTAAATATTTCGGTGCAAACTTTGTTTTATTTGTGTATTTATATTATAATTTTAATTCAATTCCGCAATTTAAAATATAATATTTAAATTAAAAGAAAAAATAAGGAAAATAGAGATGAGTGGGGGTCGTGGACGGTACATTTCATTTAGGATCGTTTTTGACGCTAACCTTTTATAGCTAAAAAAATACAATTTTCCTATGCAAAAAATGTAAAGCACATTCCACAATTCCTTAAACTATTTTAATTAATCTTTGTTCATCCTGAAAGGTATTAAGCTTACCTTGAATGTCTGTATTGCAATTTAGGGCCATAGTTTAACCCGTAAATATTAGACTACTACCTTTCAAGGTCAACGAAGTTTACATTTGACTATATAAGAAAAATATTATCAATAAATCCACCTGGGAATTGAGACCTAAGCCTCATCACCGAAAAATCAAGGCCAAACTAGAGTGACAACCATGTATCTACCAGTATAGTTAATAAACCTAATAATAATTCCAAACATTTATGAGAGTGGAACACAATCTAACACAATCAACGATGTATTTTAACACCCTCAGAACAAGCAGTAGTCTTGACACAAACACAGCATGTAAACAATGGTCGTTGTCCTCAGAGCTCGGAGTTGTCAACGAGTGTTTACCAGAGCGACTGGACAGGTGCTCCTCAGACCTTCAAAAGGTCTATCCTGATTGTCATGATTAGGTCCCAGAGACCGGTTAAGCTTACCATGGGCAAGTGCGGTGCTATCACCGTGGGAACGTTTGTCTCGGTAAGGTCAAGTATAGAGAGTGATTAGTAGGGCTAGGATTTTGATGACCTGAAAATTGCTATAAAATGCCCTATTAAAAATGCATTTATGACCCAAAAAGTTTTAAAAATTCTCTTTAAAACTAAAAAAAAATGACCACAAAAAAAAATTATTTTTTTTCTTGCTAAAACCAGTCCTATAAGAGAGGGGAAACCCTTAAAATGTAATTTAACGTTCCGTTTCTGTGCCAAGCTGAAGTTTTTTATTTTGTCAACAAAAGATTCCGTATAAAATAAAACAAGGAAAATACATAAAAATTCAACTTACATTTTCTGACAGTTTAATTTGACATGGCAAACTTAGAGTTTTTATTTTAACAGTCCAGAATTGCAATGCACAGCCAAAACCATTTGCAGATTTTCAAAATATATGATTTTCTATTATCTGCTAACAAAACTTTAAACATAGAAAAGCTCTTTTCCACTTCTACTGACACCACAGGAGCATACTTTAAATAAACTACGTCACCTTGTTCAAAGTCTGCTGAAATTTCACCAAGGGAAAAGTTTTCCCCTAATAGCACATCTGAAATTAAGCATAGCGTTTCATATCCTTTTTTTTAAAAAAACTTGCTCAATTTTATTTTGCACAGCCTTTTGCACCAACTTTTCCAGTTACAATATTTAGGTCAGTCACAACTTTCTTTATCAAATCTATTTGATCCACTAATAGCACTGCTGACTTCTTCAAGGAAGTAATGGCACTAGGCATAAATCCAAAATTTGACTTTAGGTAGGAAAAATTACCTGCAATTTCAGGATCAGAAAGAAATTCCTGCGCAACTTTAATTGAGGTTGCTTCATTGCTGTCAAATGAGTCAATGATCTTTTTCACAACTTGGAAATTCTCACAGTAATAGCTGCATGCTTCAATCCAAGTCCCCCATCTGGTCAAAATGGAAGCCGGTGGCAAAAGAACGTTAGGGGCCTCCGATTTGAATGATGCCACTCGAGATGGTGCCTTCAGAAAAAGTTTCTTCGCGCACCCAATAATCTGGTCAACTCCTATCTCTTCATCAAATCTATGACAGGCATGTGCTAGACATGTTAGGTTCACCATTTTTTAGTACAGTGCTTTAAGAGCATTAGCAGCTTTTATCATGTAAGGTGCAGTATCAGTCACAAAGAGCAGGACATTGTCGTGTTGGATGCCATCGGGCCATACTAAGCTCAAGGACCTAGCAAAGCGTTTACTTACTGTAGAAAAATTAACTTTTTCTAAATGTTCACAATTAATGAGAAAATGTTCACCAGACCCATCTTCTTCCATCAAACCTACCACTACGCTAGTTACATATCGTCCTAGAGTAAGTTGTCTCATCCATATACACCAATATTTTCTTTTCTGCTACTTTTTCTCACATCTTCTTCGTGGTGTTTTCAAAACAACGGCTGACATAATTTTTTCTTGGTGTGGAGGATTCCGGAAAATACTTCCCAGTGTGCTTTTCTAAAAAGCCGCGCAATATCGGATTGTTAACTTTGCTGAAGGGAATGTCAGCACAAATTAAGGCTTCGCACAGTTCTTCGTAAAATGCAGAATGTTTTGAAGACTCGCTGGTTTGGCCAAGGATCGTTTTCTGTAGTCTTTTCTCATCCCAGAATCGCTGAAGACCTCGTTTGTGTTTTTCTTTCTTGACATGATGCTGCACAATAAATTTCTTTTCCACGGCAGCTCTCACATCACAGAATTTGCAATATAGTATCTGTCAATCGGCAGAGAATACTTTTTCACCATATTCAGAAAGGAAAAGTTTTAATTTGTGTGAGGCTCTTTCTTTCACTTTAGGCATGTTGGTTATTGAAATTCACATAAACAACACGTCCGGATTCCGAAAAATGTAGAGAGACAATGAGCCCCCGCTATCTGAAATACTTTCTCAGACTAGTTTAGAGGAGTTCATTTACAGCCCCCTTACTAGAGTGGAGGGGAAAGAAGAGCTATCCAGCTATCACCGGCTTGAATGAAGAGACAGGGGAAGGGTGGAAGTAGTCTAACCACCGTTTTGCCACCATCGTTTGCTATGACGTGTGCAGAGATATTCTAAACATGGGTACATGACTTAAAAATAATTTTTAAAAAAACTTAAAATTACCGAAAAACCTTAAAAAAAAAACGCCATATTCACTTAAAAACACGTAAAAATGAAGAAAAAATGCCTTAACAAAGCTACTTAAATCAGCGAAGTTTCTTATGAAACACATTTCGATACACTTGAACAACGTTCCAGGTTTGCTAAAAAAAGATGCGAAATCATCAAAATCCTAGCCCTAGGGATTAGTATCGGACACTTACTAAATCTACAAACCAGGTTCAATGGTGTATGGGACCTCCTCGTTCTATTAGACCCTCTCTTACTCAATCACAATGATTGGTACTCTTGGCTTCTAAACTCAGGGCACGATCAACAACAGTGTTGATACATCGAACGCAGGAACAAAGTTTATACTTGTACTAAACAAGATGGGGTTCGATTCCCGTGTCCAGGTGTCATTTTTCAATTTTCAGAATATGATATCAAGATGTCAATAGCTTAAAATTTACAGCTTTTGGGCTGGACTTATTTTTAGTTTGGTTTTGAAATGTAATTCTGGTAAAATTATGTGAAATTATAAAGTGGTGCAGGATGGTTGTGAATAAATTACTACCTGTATCAATTTTTGCGATGAACATGCAGGTAAAGCTCATTTTATCTAGTTGCTCTCAGCCAGAGTTGAGATCTGCCGCAAACTCTTGAATTCTCCCTTGCTTCACAGAATGTTACTGTCACTTACTGTGGGATATGTTTTATATTTATTTTGTAACAATATTTATTTAATATATTATTTATTTTAGATCATGCGCATCGCCTACTCCAACTACACCATCTTGCGAGACATAAACAGCCGCTGATTGTTGTCTGGATTATATTAGTACCTCTTAGAAGACATCACGATAGTAGAGACCTGAACAGCCGCTGATTGAAGATTGTCTGGATTATATTAGTACATCTTAGAAGACATCATGATAGTAGATGAGATGCAAAATATAAAACTTAAGGTCTAGTTCACACGTTTGCCAAAACTGGAGAATATTGAGTGGAAAGTACATTCACACGCTCATACAAGTGTGTTCTTACCAATGATGCTTTGATATGACAATTATTATAAACATGCCATTGCTATGTTAATTATTTCGCGTATAAAATGTTGGGAAATACAAAACTCTCTAACATGCGAATGGATCGCGATTGGCTTAGAGCTCGATAAATGAGCACCATTTTGTTCAGAGAATGTGTGAATAACTCTTTAGTCAGAGTTCAAAGTGACACGATTGTCACGGAATGAAATAATTGGCTTTAAGATAAGAAATATACTCTTGCATTGTTAATACATGATTGATTATTAAAGAATGTAGTTCCAGAATTATTTAAATGCAGGTTAAAATCAAAAAATACCTTCACAAATATATGTATTGTCATAGCTTGTAGCCTTAGTTAATATAGAGCATGCAAGGATGACGTAAGCCTAAGAACTCACACTGACAACGTTCCTGAATCAGCAGTCGGGTGTTCACACTAGAACTAGGTCATGTTTTTAAAAATATAGTTTGTTTCGCCAAGTAGCATAACAATGTTGTCAAAACAAGTAACTTAGGAGAAATATCCCTCCTTTTTTGGTATTTGACAGTGGAGTTTTTAGGGGTCGGACAGATTAAAGGCCGGTTGCTAGGGGGCTATAGTACAAAGTGCTCTACATACTCAGCTACCAAGATTAACCAACTTGTGGGGAGATTATCCTAAAGCTTGAGTCCCTGTTCAGTACAGAGGAGGACGCCCCAAACCATCATGGAGGTCAGTTAGATAACAACAGCGCAGCACTGGATGGTCAGGTGTTCGACACCAGCTAGAGTTATGACACCGACGATAGGTCAGGGCACGGACTGCTGAGTCAGGACATTGACAGAACGAGTACCTTTTTCTAAACTCTTTCAGTTAGTTCTAAATCCTATATCACACTATACACAAGTAGCGTAATTAATAGATTTCAATAAACAAGATTAAAACGAACTCTACAATTATTTGCCGCTACCTACCCATCCCATCAACCTCTCCTGACACTTAGGCCCACGGGACGCGGGGGGTAGCAACAATATTTATTTTAATTGATGTTTCAGCAATTTATGAATAATAAACCAGCTAAATCATTTGCTTTGTTGTTTTTTTTGTTTGTTCACATGCATCCCAAAACGTAGTTGTTTGACTTTATTGAGCTTTACTTACATCAATGAATAAACAGGTTTGATTGTTTCAATTGATCTTAAGTTTGTATACAGACTAGCGAATATTAAATTTTTAAGGTGGGGTGGGCTAAATTCGGTATTTCTGCAGGGTTTTTTTTTATAGCAAATACATTCTATAAAACACAAATCAAATATTGCTTCAGTCTAATCTGTTACACATGGTAATATCAACAGTTACCCACTTCGGTGGCCGCATGGTCTAAGTCATCACTCTTAGAGTGAACCAGGCTACCGATGACGGGGAGAGTGAGGTTCGAATCTTGGTCAAGTGTATTGAGTGTGGTTTTCCCTAAAAAGTTTTACACACACTCTCTCTCTCTCCACGCAAATTCGGGTACATTTCCTATAACAAAAACCTTCCTAATCCATAAAATTACTAGCGTAATTAATACATGAGTGTATCCCAAACGGGTAGTAAGAAGCGGTCAAAAAAGTTAAATAAACTAAATATAATAAATAAGTCAATGTTATCATATACCAGTGGATTGCTTTAATCAAGTAAACGTGAGCTAATGCCAACAACGTTATTGAATACATCAATCTAAAATAACAAGCTCACATGCGCCTACATTTCCATCAATTCCCTTGATATATTCGTCCGACCAATAAGGGATTGGTCGAGGTTAAAAACCAAACTTAGGTCATTTATTTTGCTAATAAAGACCCGCATTGATGGGCCCGTGGATAAATGCGTTGGTCTTGTCTTGTCTGACTTGCTGGTGAAATTAACAGTTTGAATCCCGTAAAGGTAGACTGAGGTTTAAAAAAAATTGTTTTACACTCTATTTCCACGCAAAAGCGGGTACATTTCATTTCAATTATACCTTCATCTCTACCTCACTAGTGAGAATATGTGGATAGCCCAGGACGGAGGCGTAGCCTAAAAAATATATATTTTTAATAAATTCGATATGATATGCAATCACTTATTAACCGAGCGGAGCGAAGTTCCTATGTTAACTTGATCAATTAAAATTTCGTGTCAGTCTGTTTACATCCCCTTTTACTGCCAAATGCGTGAACAAATTTTTACAAATTTGTCAAGGACATTATTTGAACCTAGGCCAAACGACATATGTATGTTTTTTATTTGACATATATTAAGAGACTGGCATATTAAACCACGTGAACAAATGTTATTCTCCATTAATATAATTTACCAATTAAATAATATTGATTTGTTTTATTTTTAACTTGATCACCAAGGAGCAATATCAAATTCAAATACAAAAAGAAACTATAAGCGATATTTCAAATAAAATTCAAGGAGAAATTATAGGGGTATTTAAACTTGAAATCCAAGAAAATATCATAGGAGATATTTTAACTTGAAATCCAAGGAAAAAGTTTGGGATATATTTAAACTTGAAATCCAAGGGGGAATTATAGCTGATATTTTAACTTGAAATCCAAAGATATATTTTAATACTGTAGTAACGATAAAAGCACGACATAATTCTTAACATGATTTACTTAGCAAGTTTTCACAGAAATTCACTTTACATCCATTACTGTCAGTTTTTTAATTCAAACCAGCTCGCTAGGCCTGTCATAACTTTATATGCCTTATAATCTAACTTAAGACTGGGACAGGCACAACATCCAGTCCTTGGCCGTTGATTTATCACTGTGAAAGGGTAAACCCACATTTCACCGATGATAAATTTCTAGGTCATGCCGGGAGTCGAACCCGGAATCCTTATCTCAGTAGACAAACACGCTACCGACTGAGCTAAGGTTTCGGATTGTTCACAGAACTAACAAGTTTTAATAAATCAATATTTGTAAGCAAGTAGTTCAAAATAGATCCTAACTTTATAAAGCTAGTATTGGTCATTAATTTATCCCCACTTCCCTCACTAAGCTAATCACTGTAACTTTACCATCCTGTATTTGGCTGGTTCTCGGAAAACAAATTGGGCTAAGCTCTTAATGATTTTTAATATTCCATTCCAAACTGAGCTCCTTTGACGTCCACCACCCTGGATAACTAATATATTAGTTAACACCCGATATTATCGACCAAGGACTCGGGAAATAATCACAATATTCTCGTCAAATAATTAATATAAAAGTCGCGCTGCAACTCTGTTACAATTCCCAGCGGGTGACACTGTTTCTGGGTGGGGGGCGTTTCACTTGTATTCTGTGACAGGAATTATTTAGGACTTTAGATTATCGCTGTATTCCATCTACAACTAGTAATTCTGTGAACAGTAAGCCTCGCTCTCATCATTAAAAAAAATGCCAAGTACATCATGCTACCATAATTCCTCCTTGGGTTTTTAGTTGAATAACTTTTACAATTTCTCTTTATATTTCATTTCTATCTCCAATAATTTCTCCTTGGATTTCAAGTTTAAATGTCCCTCATAATTCTTCCTTGGATTTCTAGTTGAATATCATCTTGTATTTCATTTTGAAATGTCTCTTATAATTTCTCCTTGGATTTCAAGTTTAAATTTCTCCCATAGTTCCTCTTTGGATTTCTAGTTGAATATCTACTATACTTACTTCCTCCTTGGCTTTCAATTTGAACTATCTCTTATTATTTCTCTTTGGTTTTGAAGTCAATATTCCTGCATGGTGATAGTGTTAAACAAAAAAATAAATCAATACTATATTTAATAGTATTTTATATTCAGAGACAATAACCGAGGTACACGTAGTTTAAGACGTCAGTCTCGCAAATATGATAGAATTTAAAAAAAACACTTCCAAAGTACTAGATTAACCGTTTATAATTTTAAATTAAAATCACTTGAGATTAGTTATTAAATTAAATCAAACATTTGGAGCGGCCGCCATCTTGAAACTTATAGCCATATTGAAAAAATATGCACATACATTGTTCGGTCTAGGCTCAAAGAATGTTTCTGCCAAATTTCGTTAAAATTGGTCAACTCATCTGCTAGTTATCTTGGAATAAACATCCGGACAGATGAAATGTCAAATGGTCAAGTTAAAACTAGACCTCAAGACGCTCGGTCAAGTCAGAAGCAGAATCAAGCTACGTGTAAGTTAGAGAATTAATCGATTGTGGTCATAGTCGGGTGGTGACAAGTCTCAAGATTAATTTATATTAATAAAAATGGATAGTTTTTTAGTTTGTTTCTCTAACATGGGCGGAGCGTTGCGTGATATCTACCGCACGCAGAGGTCTGACATTATAAATTTGGTAGACCCTGTGAAGAAACATGTGCACAAAGAAGCCATAACTCTACAATTTTGATTCTTTTTTAAATTAATTAAAAACCTGGTCGGCAGCAACAAAATGAAGAAAACTTTTTTTCAAGAACCGCGTCTTACTACCCGTTTAAGCTATACGCCTATATACTAATTACACTAATGGTTTTAGGGATTAAAAGGTTATATTTTCAGGAAATGTACCATCATTTTTGCGTGGAGGGAGAGTGGAAATCCATTTTTTTAAACCACCCTTAGTGCACCCGATCTAGATTCGAACTTCGATCTCCCCGTCTTCGTCAATCTAATCTACTGCGAGAGTAGTGCGTTATACCACGTGGCCACCGAAGTGGGTTTTTGTATGTTTGAATCAAAGCAAAGCGTCCCCCGGTGTAACCACGAAATAAATTGTGCTTTTACCTCGGGAAACACCGGGTACTTCTGCTAATTTATAATATTAGTTCAATATTATAATTTATAAGGGATCATTCTTTGAGCCCTGGGGTATATAGTCAAGGTATAAATGAGGAGGTTCACCTTGAACAATTATTTTACTTTTAAACAAAGAATATCTAAAAATTCCACGTGTATTTTAGAAAAATTGACTGAATTTCAAACAGATTTCTTAGTGGCAATATTATTTTCTTAACTGCCTCCCTATTGTTGAAGATAATTATTATAATTACAGTTTTGAGCTGTGAGTGTTATTTTTTTAGATGTAATACTGCATTTAGTAAGAAAAATACACAAAATTATGTTATTAAGAAATGTGTTTGAAATTTCACCAAGATACGCATGGACTTTTGAGAAATCAAATTAATAGCGAACTTGAAACTTTAATTTTTGTGATCTCTTGTTTGAACTGTTAAATCATTGACTATCAGCATGTACAGTACATTTTACAGTACTAGTTACTCGTTTTTATTTAAATTTATCACCAAACATAAATTTAAATCATGAGTCCGTAGCGATATTTCAACCTTAAATTCAAAGAGTATTTTCAGCCTTAAATCTAAAGATAAATTCCAGCCTCTGGTCCAAATATAAATTTCAACCTTAAATACAAGAAGGAATATCGACCGTAAATCCAAAGAGAAATCTCGGCCTTGAGTCCAAAGAGAAATTTCTACCTTGAATCAAAAGAGAAATTTTGACCTTCAGTTCAAAGAAAAATTTCGGCCTTGAATTCAAAGAGAAATTTCCTCCTGGAATTCAAATATAAATTCTGTCCTTAAATACAAGAAGGAATATTGGCCGTAAATTAAAAGATACATTTTGGCCTAACTTTACCAGCGAAATTTCTGTTAGTAAGTAATATTATATTTGAGACAGACGTCATACATACTTTTTGTGGGAGGCTCCTGACACCATGCATGTGCGCTTTTGACAGTCTGCACCCGCTTAAAGTGGACCACACATCACACATGGAATATGGAATAAAACTTATTACTTACGATAAAAATTTTACAAATGTTCAGTAAATAAAAACTTTTTTTTTAATCACAGACACAGTTTTTAATTTGGATTCAAGCTAAAGTGGGCTATAACCAAAAAAATTACTCCCAACAACCAATCGACAAAGTTATCTTGTATTCAAACAGAGGTTGTACTGGGTGAGGCATTTAATTTGAGACAACAGAATATCCCGAATACGAAGTAGTTTAGAAAAAATTGTTTCGAACAACATTTTTTGTTTGTTTTTGAAAGCGAAAGAGAATAAACACTACTAGTTTCTTTTGGTTTGGTGGATGTTTTCAAGGCTATTTCGAGAGGCTATTTGTTTTTTAGATGAAAACCTATACTTTTTATAAGGACATTTTATTATACACAAAAAACACTTTTTGTTAAAACATTTTTTTAGTTTACATCAATTTATAAAGATTTTTTAACTTGAATGTTTTATAAAAAGATTTATTCAAGAACCTTAGTTTTTACTATATTGAAAGTGTATCGATATTAATTGTCATCATTTTTAACATTCACTAAAGTAATTTTATAAATAATATTTCATTTTTAACGTAATAAAGAATAACATAATGTAATAAAATTTGCTATAAAAAATAGGTTACAAGTTAAAATACCTTCAAAAATTTGATGTCAAATGAAAAAAGCTTTTGGCAATTTTTTTAAGAATAAAAAACAGTTAAAAAACTATAGGTTTTTTATTTTAAAAATCAAGTTGACATTGAAATAATCTTATAAACGTCCACCAAATCAAAAATAACTAGTGCGGTTTTCTTCTCCTCAAAAATAAAAACAATTTGTTTTCTAAAATGCTTGGTTTTCGCGATATTCTAATGTCTCGACTTTAATGCCTCATCCTGTATATAAGTGTTTGGCAAATGTCTTTTCCCAAAAAAATATCGTGGATTAAATATATACACTAGTAATGTGAAATTATGATCTGATGCATAATTAGCAAGAATAAATTATCTTAATCATTTACATAATATAGTTATATATAATATACTTTATTGAAAATATTGCATTTGGTTGACTATCACAAAACTCCAGGTTTAAATTATTTAGGAACAAAAAAAGTTTATGTAGTTTCTGATTAATAATTGTGTCCAAAAAAGAGATCAGAATCTGCTCGAGTAGTGCAGTAGTTCACAAGATAGAAGAGACATGTTGTTGATCCATAATGCTTTGCAACAAAAACTTGAAACAGCTGGTTATTTTCTAGTGTGTAAACAGTTCTTTAAAAGATTACTATCACGATTGATACTTACAAACCATTACGTTGTGCAGATAAATAAAACAAAACTAGGATGACACACGCAAACTTTTCATTCAACGAGTTGTTTCCAATCATTCAACAGTAGACGCAGTTGTCTGTTTGTATCTCGCTTTGTAGGCACATGCGCACTGATTTGATTAAGACCCACTTCAGTGACCGAATGGGCTAAGGCGTCACGCTCGTGTTAGACTGGTCTGCTGAAGATTGAGGTTCGAATCCCGATCGGGACTAATGTGGGTGTGGTTTTTCCTAAATGGTTTCCCACTCTACTTCCACGCAAATGCGGGTAAATCACCTCTAAAATGCTTCCTTCCTCATCCTTACTCCATTATTGTAATTAGTACGTATGCATATAACCTGAACAGGTAGTAAGACGCGGGGATTAAAAAACCTTAGTAGGTTGGTTTTGAAATTATTGGGTTTTCCACGCATATGTTATGGAGAAACGTGGTCAAAGCTGAGATTGTTTCTACTAGCGCAGAGTGACCAGTGCAGTTCGCGCCGATTCCTTCTGATTGGTTTAGAGCTCGTCACGAGACCATAATCCAGCTCTACTCTTGTTTTTAGGTGAACTTGTGAATCCACTAGTAATAAGACAGGACTTTATCAGTATCGATTACACTCTAGCTGGGCTTTCCTTCTCTTCAGCTAAATAAAGTTATATTTCCGATGGAAACAATTCTCTGTAGCAACTTCGGCTTGATGACCAGTTCATGTGACAGGCTGGGTTGGTGGCACAGTTAATGTACCAGACTCTCGTCTCTTTGTCGATATTATAACGATATCTACCAATAGTAACTTCTAGCTGTTCTAGGTTAGGCTGTCTATGTACATTAAACACACACACACATCTCAACACGTTACTGTGAGGTTTACTACAAGGTGTAACTTAAACACACACACACACACATCTAAATATGTTACTGTGAGGTTACTACAAGGTCTAACTTAAACACACACACATCTAAACATGTTACTGTGAAGTTACTACAAGGTATAACTTAAACACACATACACATCTAAACATGTTACTGTGAGGTTACTAGAAGGTGTAACTTCAACACACATCTCAACATGTTAGTGTAACGTCAACATACTTATCTTAACACGTAGCTGTGATTTTATCGTAAATAATAACGTCAACACAAACACATATTAACACGTTACCGTGAGTTTATTGGGGGTGGTAACTACTCAATACATGTAGGCCTAGATACTTATAGCTAAAAATTGGTTCTGTAAATACATTATTTTTACATGACATGAATGCCAACAATAGTACACAAAAATACTTATTTTTTATTGGTGTAAGAGAATTTAACTAAAATAAATACTTTTTTTTTGCAAATATTTACATAAAAAATATTGGATAAATCCCACCTTGGTAGGTATTTTAGGAAAATGTAATGGTCCATTTTTGACCTTATTTGTGATTGTTCACTATCCCTTCTTTATTGAGATTGTCATATACGAGTAAAACCACTGGTACCACCGGTACAGTGTGTTGAGTTCTTTTTGACTTGTTTAGGAAAGTTGATTGCATTAGTGAGGCGTGGAGTGTTGCCAGGGTAAGTAGAGCTTGTTTAAATTGTATCTGTGAATTGTTCTCATTGGTCAGATATCAACGAACATACATTCCCATGTGAGGTATGTAGAACACTCATTGGTCAGATATCTACAAACATACATTCACATATGAGGTATGTAGAACACTCATTGGTCAGATATCAACGAACATACATTCCCATGTGAGGTATGTAGAACACTCATTGGTCAGATATCAACGAACATACATTCACATATGAGGTATGTAGAACACTCATTGGTCAGATATCAACGAACATACATTCACATGTGAGGTATGTATAGCAGAGTATATGTATGATCGGTCAAATGGGGACGGAGTGGATGAGAACATATCACAGTTACAGTTCTAACATGCTTCACACTCGCATCGGTGGGCACGTGGACTACATGTCAGGTTCATCAAGCTTTGTTTGTTTGTGAAGGGGAGGTCGGGGTTCTAGCCCCAGCAAGGTGTACTGAAAGTGTTTTTTTATTCCTAAATTGTATCCGATTCTGCCTCCACGCGTACATAAGTACATTTATACTAAAAATCTACCTTACTCATTCTTACACTATTAGTGTACATCCCAGACAAATGGTAATACTTGGAGTACTAAGCCAAAGGTCAGGGTTTGATTCTCGTGTTCAGGTGTAATTTTTAAAGTGCTATATCTAATTACACTTTGTTTTTTTGTTTGTTTTTTAATCTTCACGTTCCCTGGCAATATTTCCCACCAAAGAACTTGATTGATTATTTGATTATAGTGTTTATGCACGTCGCCATCTTGTCACTCTCTTCAGAAAGACACAGCATGAGTTGATGGTTTGTATCTTCCGCACTGATCTGTTCCATTTCCTTCCCGCGAATGTCTAAAGTATATTTCTCTACCGATCACACTCTGGGCGTTGAGATCGTTAAGAATCCTTAACAGACGATCGTACTCCCTAGACACCGTGATCATCTGCTAAGTGACAGGACGCGTGAGGTGGACTCCCTCCTCCACGATCACTGTATTCTGGAATATAAGAACACCCCATCTCTTCCAGTAAAAGCAGGTTTTACCACTCTCGCACTCTGTGCTACTTCTCTCCTTAACCATATCACATTCTATAGCCCGTATTTTTCTTCCCTTGCACTGCTATTTTAAAAACAACAACAACAACAACATAAAATTGTTAACAATTTAGTACTCACAAAACTTAAACATACGTTGGGTGTGGCACTAAACCTCGCGTGTGATTACAGTAGCCTGGTATTACAATGTTCGTGTGATATCTCACTAGCATTACCTGGGGAGTAACCGAGCCGTTTGCTAGCCCTCAAACTATTTAAGGACCGACTACATGGAGCCGCACCACACCGCTTTTTTCCGGTGGAATGCTATCCATGTTTTTAAATGCAAGTGGCTATACGAGTCCGCACCGCACCGGCGCGGATGAATCGTCGAGAGAGCATTGCTCCGCACTTTAGCGGTGCGGTGCGGACCGTGTAGCCACCTACCACCGGAAATAAAATGTTTGGGAGCTTCCGAACTTTGTTTTCATGCTAACCCCTTAAGCACTGTAATGATGGGCGAAACAGTGATAGGCATTTCTTTCACTGCCGTTGCACGTGTGACGCTGTAGTCATTGTTTCTAACATTACGTACAAGATAAAACAATATTATATACAACAACTTATTGAACAACAAACATTCTTCTTCTTAATTAATAGCTAACTTAAAACTTTATTCTTCGTAATTAATAGCTAATTTAATTTTATGAAAATAGGTGAAAACCTATGCAAGTAAAAATAAAAATACAAACCTATTTTGTAATAGGACTCAGTCTATAAAGAACATAAAAATGGCTAGAAAATGCGGTGCAGTGCGGCACGCTTTAACAGTTACTTTTAGAATGTCAATCTTTGATCTGTTATAACGACGCACTTTTGGTGCATTAGAAGATATTTTGCGGGATGCATCTTGACGTACCTAAGCACTTTCACACTTGAGACGATAATGTACCAGATAAATATAGAGGGAAGAAAATGAGCAGTTCATCTTACGAGATCCTCTTGTTTATCACCTGATCATAAAACTTCCTCTGACGAGTATAAATACTCAGTCTAATATTTGTGCCAGAATAAACATTGATTTGCATATTTTCAAGATTAACTTTTCCTTGTTTCCTACTTTAGATAAACATTTTCTTCCACGAACTGTCGAGAAGATTCCTATTGGTCGTTTCTGTGAATAAACCAAATAACCCGAGTTGTAGACGATTTAAAAAAAAGTTTACTAAAAGCTACTTCAAGATTTTAAAAAATAATGTTGTAACAATGTGAGACTATTCTTAGTATTATTTAAGAACCAATGGTTTTTGTTTCAATGTTATGTGTTTAAAACTCGCCGAATAGAAGGTAAATACATTAATTTGGGAAATCCTATCTTGACTTGCCGTGACATCACAGGTAGGTGACTTCGTTAAATTGTTGGTTTTTTCTGGTACCTAGAATACATCGTGCACATAATATTTTGCACTCCCCCCCTTCCCTTTTCCTCGGATGAACCGGCCCTGCTCCAAACAAGTGATTCATGAGAGGGGGGAATCCCTTCACATACCGCATTAACAAGTTATTTAAACATTTTTTACAACGATCTCATGGCTTTAAAAAATGTCAACTACTTTCGAATATTTCTTTTCCCTCGGATGTTACTAAAAATAGATCAAGAGCAACTTTTCTAAATGAAGCCAGAAGTCACTTTCCGTCGAGCTGTCTCTTTCGGGGGGCACTGTTGCTCTCCCCCCTTGCTTTCCAGGGGGCTAACCGCTGCTCGTCGCATCCAGGGAACAAGCCCCTCTGAAGGCGTGACTCTCATCTCTCGGGTATCACACGATCTGTGAGGGTCCAAGGTTCACTTCTCGTCGAAGGCGGTCTTGACAAAGTAAGTGGTGAGCTGCCCCTTGCCCTTGACGTAGGTGAGCCCGCGACACTCGCACTCGTACCCAGCGGCCATCAAGACTTTGGCAGTGTTCTCCGTCACCTGAACCCCGACACAACAATCAGGGACTTGAAGAAATCAGCGATACTTTACTTCAACTTTTAGATACCAATACCTTTTGTTTCTCTAATAGAATTTATTTATTTGAGTTATTTAACGTGCACATTCTGAACCAACTGATTATATCATCACACGATTAATATAATATGGCGTATCTGGGCTTCATCACTCGTAGCCCATTAGTGGAAATATCAGCCAGTACTAATGTACTGTTGCCCGAATGTACTACTAGTACATCCGTTCCTTGGAGAATCTTCTCATGTCCCGATGAAATGAGGGGATGGTGATAGTAAATATGAGGGTGATAGTATGGGTGATAATGAGTATGAGGGTGAAAATGAGTATGATGGTGATAGTATGGGTGATAGTGAGTATGAGTGTGATAGTATGGGTGATAGTGAGTATGATGGTGATAGTGAGTATGAGGGTGATAGTATGAGTGATAGTGAGTATGAGGGTGATAGTATGAGTGACAGTATGGGTGATAGTAAGTATGATGAGGGAGGAACCAGTGGAAACCCTTAAACTTAAATTAAGCCTAATCAACCAAACCCTGGTGACCGTTGGAATCATTCCCCTTAAGATAAAAATACCCATGGTACCAACTGGGAATCGAGCCCGGGACCCCTAGACTCGTATCCAGTTGTACTGACCACTACACCATGAGGCCGGTTATAACATGTCTTATAAACTAGCTTAAAACTAGGACAGACACAGTACCCAGCCCCCAGGCCATTAATTCATCACTATGTAGAAACTCAAGCTACATCTATGATAATTTTTCAGCCTTGATGGGAATCAAACCCAGAACCAAATCTCAGTAGACAGACACCCTACCGACTGAGATAGAGTAAGTATTGTACTAGTGGAAATGCTCTGCCTCAATATGGCTCTTGGCGTTTAATGAAAGTGGGTCTGTACAATTCTGTCTGTACCTGCGGCTACAGCCCAAACTGTTTTATGAAAGAGGGTCTGTACAACTCTGTACCTGTGGCTACAGCCCAAACTGTTCGACTGATTCCGTTCAAACTCTATATTTAGATATGATATGGTCAGTCCTCTAGGAGGAATTTGGGATTTTGATTCCAGTCCTAAAATTAACAATGGTTTAATGTTGACTAGTTTTTGAAAATTCCAAAATTGTTTGAAAATAGCTTTAACGATTAGGAACCATAGATGAAGAATGTTCTACATGGTACACAACAATATATTCTTGTTTTTAGAGTAAAAATATTGCTCTGAGTATAATTTACAGACAGCCGATCACTAAATATGATGATGTATTAGGGATGAGTAAGTTTGAATTTACTAGAGGTGTACCCGCATTTGCATGAAGAGAAAGCGTGGGGAAACCATTAATACAAAAACCACCATCAATACACCCGACCAGGATTCTAACCCTCAGATCTTCCCGTCATCGGCAGTCTAGTCTATTGCTAGAGTGACGCCTGAGACCATTCGACCACCGAAACGGGTACTTCACATCACTTGAGCGTCATCAGCAGAGATTCTATGGAATGAAATAATAGGCTTGTACAAGAAGCTATGCCAGGCAACATAGCTCCAGGGGTAGTGTACCTGCATGCGGCCTATGACACCGCAACTGTCCATCCGAGACGCCACGTTCACCGTGTTACCCCAGATGTCGTACTGTGGCTTCTGCGCACCCACCACTCCCGCTATAACAGGTCCGTGGTTCAGACCTGGCACACAAAACACACACTTGGAGGAGGATGCTGGCATCTGCATGACCAGGGGGAGGGAGACGTCACATCACACTTCATGTAGAGTACATTCGGACCAGGGGAGGGGGGACGTCACGTCACACTTTATGTAAAGTAGAATTGGACCAGGGGAGGGGGGACGTCACGTCACACTTTACGTAAAGTACAATTGGACCAGGGGAGGGGGGACGTCACGTCACACTTTACGTAAAGTACAATTGGACCAGGGGAGGGGGGATGTCACGTCACACTTTACGTAAAGCACAATTGGACCAGGAGGAGGGGGGACGTCACGCAACACTTTATGTAAAGTACAATTAGACCAGGAGGGAGGACGTCACGTCACACTTCATGTAAAGTATAATTGGACCAGGGGAGGGGGGACGTCACGTCACACTTCATGTAGAGTACATTTGGACTATGAGGAAGAGGGACGTCACGTCACACTTTATGTAAAGTATAATTGGACCAGGGGAGGGGGTACGTCACGTCACACTTCATGTAGAGTACATCTGGACCAGGGGAGTGGGGACGTCACGTCACACTTTACGTAAAGTACAATTGGACCAGGAGGGAGGACGTCACGTCACAATTTATGTAAAGTACAATTGGACCATGGGAGGGGGTTCTCACGTCACACTTTACGTAAAGTATAATTGGACCGGGGGAGGAGGACTTTACGTCACACTTTATGTAAAGTACAATTAGATCAGGGGAGGGGGGACGTTACGTCACACTTTATGTAAAGTACAATTGGACCAGGGGAGGAGGGACGTCACGTCACACTTTACGTAAAGTACAATTGGACCAGGGGAGGGGGGACGTCACGTCACACTTTACGTAAAGTACAATTGGACCAGGGGAGGGGGGTCGTCACGTCACACTTCATGTAGAGTATATTTGGAACAGATTATAAAGAGGTAACTGCATAAATATAAATTAATGTCTTCAGCGAAAGGTTCTTTTAGTCCACGTGTTTACTTTATCTCGATCCTCGGAGAGAGAAATATTATGAATGTCAACCAAAAATGGAACTCAATATTTTGATAAATGTCGACGTTTCATGACCCCCTGAAACCAAAATAATTGTTTTCACGATTCCGTCTGCTTGTGAGTATCTCTGACTAAAGCTGAAACTATTTTACCGATTGGGCTAAAACTTTATATCCAGAGTTTTCACAGGATTAATCCAAAGGAATTTTCGGAACTATCCATCAAACCCTAAAATTAAGATTAGCTTACTGAAGGGAATAAAAAGAAAGATCAATTTTCTCTAAATCCATTCAAAATATTTTGATTAGATTTTGTATCCAAATATTGTTTAACCTTATAAACAAAATGGATACTCTCATTTTCTCATATTAATAAATGTAAGGGTACTTTACTTGAGCAGTAATTTCCAATTCTGAACATAGCTCCGCAACCATTTGAGATACGAAATAACTCATCGCAGTAAATTTGTAGCGCAATTCAAAATTAAAATCTTTCAAACGGAATATTTTTTATAAAACCAATAGTTTCTGAGCAATAAGCAAATATATATTTTATGGAGCTCTTGACAATTGAAATTGTTTTATTCTTTGGTGACAAAGGTTTTCTTCTTTACTCAATGTTTCTGTAAAAGTGTATATTATTTCAGTTATGCTCTTTGATAGAGTGTTTCTGAAACAGTGTATCTGATTTTATTTCACAAATCTTACGAGTTTTGATAAATGTCTATAATATTAAGATAAAAGAGAAAGTCTGTGTGGTGTTATACGAGTATACCATTTATATTTTTCCTCATTTAGACCACAGAGCAAATCAAATTGTGGTATTTAGTGACAAATTAAAATATGTTGGACGCCAACCATTGATATATCGTTAAGAGAGGTCAATTTTATAATGTTATGGTTCGAAAAGAATGATTTTTTAAAATTAATTAAAATACACCCCATTTGAGAATGTATAATTTTTGCAAACGATGAAAATATATAATTGATAGGATGTGCGGGAAAGTCATAGGTCCCCTCCCTGTACTAGACTCTTAAGATAAACATGAACCTCCTGTAAAGCTGTACTATGTTAGCTACAGAGAATTCGGAGCTCACTACAAATGTTAAGCATTAAGCGACAGTAAACTCTATAATCAGTACAGCACATGTCAAAACATTGAACACAAGAGTCTTCTTATCATGAATGTACACTCCGTTTTACCTGACTGGTAGGAGTCTTACCTTGACTGATTACACTATGACTATCTTATACACTATACCATAGTGAAACCAAGGAAGGTAGCTGTCTTACCTTGACTNTATACACTTCACCATAGTGGAACCAAGCAAGGTAGTAGTCTTACCTTGACTGATTACACAATGACTATCTTATAAACTACACCATAGTGGAACTAAGCAAGGTAGGAGTCTTACCTTGACTGATTACACTATGGCCCTATCTTATAAACTATACTATAGTGAAACCAAGGAAGGTAGCCGTCTTACCTTGACTGATTACACTATGACTATCTTATAAACTATACCATAGTGGAACCAAGCAAGGTAGTAGTCTTACCTTGACTGATTACACTATGACTATCTTATAAACTATACCATAGTGAAACCAAGGAAGGTAGCTGTCTTACCTTGACTGATTACACTATGTTATTATTATTATTATTAGCACTGCGTCTTACTACCCGTTCGGGTTATACGCACTTACGCTAATGTGCAATGGTAGGGTGATTGTGAGATGAAATGGAGGACCTACAGTTTAACGTGGAATCCGAACCACGGTGGAGGCCTGGCATTCCTCACATTCACAAGTTGTGATTAATACACGTCTTGTCAGAGGTGAAGGAAGGGTTTGGCAATCAGATAAATCTGTNGAAGGAAGGGTTTGGTAATCAGATAAATCTGTGCCGGGACTGAGGATTGAACCCCAAACACCCAGCACGGAAGTCTGACACCTTACCCCTAGACCACCAGGTCACCTGTTACACTATGGCCCTATCTTATAAACTATACTATAGTGAAACCAAGCAAGGTAGCAGTCTTACCTTGACTGATTACACTATGACTATCTTATAAACTACACCATAGTGGAACTAAGCAAGGTAGGAGTCTTACCTTGACTGATTACACTATGGGCCTATCTTATAAACTATACTATGGAACCAAGGAAGGTAGCCGTCTTACCTTGACTGATTACATTATGACTATCTTATAAACTACACCATAGTGGAACTAAGCAAGGTAGGAGTCTTACCTTGACTGATGACACTATGGCCCTATCTTATAAACTACTCCATAGTGGAACCAAGCAAGGTAGTAGTCTTACCTTGACTGATTACACTATGGCCCTATCTTATAAACTACTCCATAGTGGAACCAAGCAAGTTCTTGGAGCCGCATCGGTGGACACGTGGACAGAGGCATCAGCCTCATCTAATATGCTTCTCCTGTGATGGAGGTATTGGGGTTAGAGACCAGCCTATGTTGAGGGGGGTTTTCTCTCCCTCTTTCCACGCGAGTGCAGACAGCTCTATCTTACCTATGCGCAATTTAAACCTCTGGAAGGAGTCTCTGTTGATCTGGTCGAGGATTGTCATGAGCGCTACAGCAAAGTCAACCAGGACCAGCACGTTATGATCCTGCTGCTTGGTGGCCGCCTGGACAGGACATACTGGGGATATTAGGGTATATGCACTATGAGGGTAAAAGGGTATATGCACTATGAGGGTATAAGAGAATATTGACTGAGAATACAAGGGTATATGCAATATGAGGGTATAAGGGTATATACACTATGAGGGTATAAGAGAATATGGACTATGAGGGTATAAGGGTATATGCACTATGAGAATATAAGGCACATGGCTACACTGCTCTATTAGAAAAATACCAAACACAAAGAATGATATTAATGGCTTCGTATAAATACAGCATAAGTTAAATAAATCATAAGGACACATTTTAAGTACATGCACCAGCATTTGCTTGTATAGATAATGAGATACTGTATCGTATATAATCCATCACCAGGGCACAGGGTTGGGTGTTAAGTCCCAGATCCCCGGCTCAATTTGTAGTTTGTGGTGTACACACAAATATCCAATATAGAGTCATTATTATTTTAAATATGTTTTATTAATTTACAAATCTTTACTTTCCGATCTTAGTAAATAGTTTGATTTAGTTCACAAACGTTTGAACTTACCTCCCCTCCCTTTTCTTTACCAGGACAGAGCCCAGAAGCGAGCATATAAGTACTGCCGATAGTCTTGATCTTCTCTATACAGCTGAACTTTGGTTTCAGCAGCAACTGAAAAACAACAAACACTAGATGACTACTTCCATGAAATTCAGCACAAAAATTCTGGTAGGGAGGTATAATTAACATTATTCACAACAACAAGAGTTAATTACCATAGTTTCTCCTCACTTCTATTAGCTATTGTGTTATTAAAATGTGTTGTACTGTATTGTGTATAAATATGGCATGCAATAATAGATCCCCATCAGGGAAGAGAAGCGAGTCCTGAGCAGACCTTGTCGAAGTCACAGATGATCTCGTTGAGCAGTCGCAGGCACTCCAGCCCCTGTTTGTTCACGTCATTCTCGTCGTAGAACTCTTTGTAGTTGGGGATGGAGGCAAACATGACTGCGACACAGCTGTAGCTCTCGTGGTAAAGTTCCTGGAACAAGAAACAGACACCGCTGTAACTTTCGTGGTAAAGTTCCTGGAACAAGGGATAGACACAGCTGTATCTCATGGTAAAGTTCCTGGAGCAAGGGACAGACACAGCTCTATAGCTCTCGTGGTACAGTTCCTGGAACAAGGGATAGACACAGGTGTAGCTCTCGTGGTAAGGTTCATGGAACCAGGGACATACAGAGCTGTATCTTTCGTGGTACAGTTCCTGGATACAAGGGATAGAAGCAGATGTAGCTATCATGGTACAGTTCCTGGAAAAAAGGACAGACCCAGCTGTATCTCTTGTAGTACAGTTCCTGGAAGAAGGGACAGACACAGCTGTATCTCTCGTAGTACGATTCCTGGAACAAGGGACATACAAAGCTGTATCTCTCGTGGTACAGTTCCTAGAACAAAGGATAGACACAGCTGTAGCTCTTGTGGTAAAGTTCCTGGAAAAAGGGACAGGCACAGCTGCATCTCTCGTGGTACAGTTCCTAGAACAAGGGACAAGCACACCTGTAGCTCTCGTAGTATAGTTCCTGGGACAAGGAACAGGACTAGCTGTATCTTTCATGGTACATTTCCTAGAACAAGGGACATACAAAGCTGTATCTCTCGTGGTATAGTTCCTGGAACCAGGGACAGGCACAGCTTTAGCTCTCGTTGTACAGTTCCTAGAACAAGGGATAGACACAGCTGTATCTCTTGTGGTAAAGTTCCTGGAACAAGGGACAGGCACAACTGTATCTCTCATGGTAAAGTTCCTGGAACCAGGAACATACACAGCTGTATCTTTCGTGGTACAGTTCCTGGATCAAGGGACAGACACAGCTGTATCTCTTGTGCTACAGTTCCTGGAGCAATGGACAGAAACAGCTGTATCTTTCATGGTACAGTTCCTGGAACAAGGGATAGAGCGTAAGAAGAGTCGCATCGCATCAGTACCTGAGTATTCCTGCTGTCCAGGAAATCTTCTGCCACGTGTGCGGGCAGAATATTTTCCAGTAATATCTTGTTTATGCCTCTCATGGTCTCTACGTCCTCCTGCTCTATCTTGAGCTTGGCCCGCCACAGGAAATCTGTCCTGGATGTAAACTCTATTTGACGGTCCAGAATGTGGAGCAGTATAACTAGAACTAGCAGGGGCAGGACAAGTTTGACCTGGTAGGGCAGTCCATCGAACCTACAGGAGTCCAACACAACCACGTTAGTGCAGATAATATATGAACTAGTTACTCTAATTTGTCAGGGATAATTAATGTTGAATTTAGAGGAAGCGTACCCACATTTCCATTAAACCAAAAGAGAACACAATTTAGGAAAAAACTTAGTACACTTGAACGGAATTTGCACCGTGATCACCCTATCTTCGGTAGTCCAATCTATTGCGTGATTGACGCCTTGGACCATTCAACCACTGAATCTGGTCAGATAAATATAGAGGAGGGGGAATTTATTCAGTATGTGTTTTTATTGTTTAAACTAAAACTGTAGCCAATGGTAACGTAGAGGATATAAAGAGGGGGACATTCTGATTTATGCAATAAATATTCTAAATGTAACAGCCCCATTTGGCCTGGGGTCGCATACACAATGATCTTTCTCAATAATGGAATACATAATATATTATCCTCAATAATTAGAGGGTGCTCTGGTGAAAAACTGTTATAGTTAGAAAGAAATATCTTACTAGTTATTTGTCGTCAGTAACAGAATTCAATGGGTTAAATTATTATTATTATTATTATTATTATTATTATTATTATTATTATTATTATTATTATTATTAACTATTATTATTATTATTCCTAGGTAGTAACATTTTCTTTTAATATACGTTGGTGTCAGCGGTGGGGTGTATATATAATTTATTAAAATTATAACTTTATTTACTTTACTGCTGAACTGAATAATATTTACTTTAAATGTTTCATTTATGATAGCATTTATCACGAAGGCAGAGTAAAAACTCGGATGTTTTACTCATCCGAAAAAATGTTTCCTCTTGTAATCCATTCATGATATGGAACTTTGAGGACTACATCTCTATTATACTCAATAAAACAAATCAAAATGCAGTTATAGGTTTGTTGATAGATTAGAGGTTAAGGAACAACGTTTGGTCTGTCTGCCTCGCCTCATACCATGCAAGGCTTTATTCCACTTGAGTTTCTATCCCCTGAGACTTACCTGAACCCATTGGGGGATCACGGCGATTGACACTCACCCGTCCAGCGGTCTGTTGTAGTACTTCTGAAATTGTGGGAGGTTGATATAGATGGCGCTGTGGACCATAAGGGACGCCATCATCAGGGACATCTTCAGGAGGAAGCCTACTCGGAGGAAAACCGACACGAGGGTAAGACTCAGAGCCGTGGAATACAGGTACGCCTGCAACAGCAGCAACACGTTGTGCTGTACACTCACTGTAGGGGTGGGGGAAGGGTCGTGGACCCATGGGGGGAAGGGGTTTGACGATGCTCTAAGAAATCCTCTTATGCCTACCAGTACTCAGAACGACACCAATTAAGTATAGCTCGAGATCTTAAAATATTATATCTAGGAGCTAAACCCATAATTTGGTACAACACGTTATATCGATGCAGATAACACACTTTAATATATATCTACATAAATACTGGCAGCAGGGGGAGATATTCTACAGATGCGTAAGAGATCTGCTATGGAAAAAAGAATTACCCCTGAATTGTAAGGAAGTGTTGTATAAAGAGTACTTTGTACCCATAGCTATAAAGACAGCAATAGCTATAAAGGCAGCAGAAACCTGGACATTGGATGTATGAGAGACCAGCAATGTGGCGGTCAGGAGAGCTTGCCAGCCGTCAACAAAAGAAACAGGAGTACATGTTATAGTAGATACATGCAATGAGTATGTTGGATTACGTGAGATAGCAGAGGAAAAAAGACTGAGGTGGTATGGGTATGTAATGAGGATGGAAAAGGAAAGTATTACAATGAGAATGCTAAAGATTAATTATGTGTTAAAACTACCACGTGAGAGACCAAGAGAGAGATGGGAGGAGCAAATAACAGTAAGTGTGTGAGTGAGAGGAGAAGAATATAGAAAAAGAAGAAAGAATGGTGAATGGAAAGAGGAAGATGGAAGCATTGTATTAAACTGATCCATACACAGGCTGTAAACGGTTGATTATGATTATAAATAATAATGTTGGGAAATCACCTAATACATATAATTTGTATGTGAATAAACACTTATGTTGGCATATTATGTACACCAAGATGGGGTGAAATTATTGAATTAAATTTGATATTAGTGTGCACATTTAAACTAAATATAAATCCAATTGAATTAATCCCTTCAGTTTATTGGCGTTTCAAGACATGAATTACAATAAATGGCAATAAAAGTAGGGAGGGGTGTACTTGTTTCCCACCACTGGCAAACCTTTCACAGCTACTAGTGACCGTCCTGCAGAGGAGGGACAGTGGAGCAACGTACCGGGCACGTGGAAAGGAAGGTGGCATCCTCCAGAGTAATCAAAATGTTGGACTCCTCCGGTGTGGAGGTGGAGTTATACTCAATGGGGCTGATTGGTATCATTACCTCTATCGTATCTTCATAATTGCGGTCTAACTGCAACAAACAACTCTTTATTAACACGTGAGAATCACAAGTTGGGTTTAACGGGTTCGTTATGGACTTATGGATTCAGAAGAGAGGTTGTGTGTGTGTGTGTTGACCGCCTTCTAAATTCAAAAAGGGATACTATGATCTTTTAGCAACTTTATGGGATCATAAATCCATTTGAAAATGTATTAACAATCTGTTGTGGACTGAATAGGAACTAGCATATTTGTTGGACCATCCTGTGAAGAATTGTAAGATTTATGCCTTTAGTAATGGTCTTTTGGCCTAATAAATGGGAATTATGGGTGAGTCAAACCAAATGTATACGTTTTATAACTCTCCTTTCATATCAACGGTGGAATTCAAAGGATGTATAATCATATGTTTGCGTGAGAGTTGGAAACAATGAGTTTTAAATCCATATTTTAGCATCCATAAATGTATGCACTAATTGTCAACCATACTATCTTTCCAGAAGTGGGTGTGTGGATTTAAAAAAAAAAATCTGTAGTGGTGTGAATATTTTAGTAAAATTAATCATTGCGGAGTCATGTTTAAACTCTCCAGGCACATGTCTGTCAACATGGTGATGCGGGTAGATTATGCGCTCACCAGAGTTATGACTGAGCAGCAAGCCACAAGGCAGACGGTCACAAGGAACACCGCCAGTCGGAGATACCTGCTACCACTGACCACGTGACCCACACAGGGCACACCCTCTTCATGCGCAGTGTCCGTGGTTGACACCTCAAGGCAGCACTTCTCCAGCCAGCAGAGGTAGACTAGAATTAGCAGCGCTACCGCCGTGGCACTGAATGACCCCCACAGGACCACGCCCCTTTAAGAAACACAGCAGACCCTTGAACACTCTACAGTAGCCCCATGGCTTCTTTGGTGCTAACTGACAGCTCACAGATGACGGCTTTGAAAAGCTACCAGACCAAATTAGGTATCTCTACGCCGAACCATATGATCTGCAAAAAACATGTGTTTAGCAGCTGTCACTTCTGACAGTCAACATTTAGGTATAATACCTAAATGTTGACTGTCAGAAGTCAGTTGTGAACTGTCAGTCAGTACCAGAGAAGCTATGGGGCTACTGTAGTGACACTGACTAGCAGCGGGCCACCCTAATACAACAAATGGGGACAGGATGAGAAGGTTAACTTGCCCATATAGCTCACCTGTTGAGTGTGAGAGCCTGGATGATGGCGACAGCTGAGAAGAGCAGGAAGGCGCAGGAAACGTAGTAACGAAAGTGCGGGTCCACCTGGTTCCGGTACTCCTCTTCGTGCTGCGGGTTACGGAACCAAAGGGACACCGGGTTCAACTCCTCAGATTGGAGCCACTTCCTGGAAATACCATGTGATAATAGCACATGACTTACTATACCCAATATCATTTCTGAGGCAACGGCAGGTCTTGTAGAGAAAAGCCCTATCTATGCTCTCTCTCAGTTAACTGTTGCCAAATCTTCTCTCTTTCCAGTTATGTCTGAAGGTGGTGTGCGAGACTTGTCTTATATTTGAAGGGATATTGACCACACAAAAACGAGAGAATGACAACGCTGTTTCCCAATAATAATCATGCAGTTACCTCAGCGATTATATCTGGTGTAACTAACCTAAGACAGTAACACTAAACACCAGCGCCGAGAGTTATAGTAGGTATCTGGACAACATGACGAACACGTGCACGGTAGCTAAACTATTTTATTCACAACCTGGGATAGAACCTTGCTCCTTTGATGATTAAGACATGTCTCCGGGATATTTTTGGCTCATTTACATTTATTACAAACACAACATTTTCTAAGCTCTCCAAAGGTTTAACATAAACTAAAAATGGCTAGTGAAACTTACTTGCATTCCAAGCAGGTTGTTTTGCTGGGCAACAGGTTGGACTCTATCATGGCTATACTCTGGAACAGTTTAATAATAAGAACCAAAATTCATGAAATTTGCCTCCTGGAAGGTGTCTAACCCTGATTAAGAAGATCTTGAATTACGAACATTCAGCCAGTCAGCTCTTTAGAGAACTATAGCAAATACACTATGATGTAAGATAATAAATTAAACAAATACAACACTGATTCCAAATCAAAATAAACAAAAGTCAGATTCACTAAATTAAAAATAAACTCTAGCGTCCCTCACCGTCAGTCCTATGTTCTTGGCGAGGGTGCTCTCCGTGATGTTGGCGAAAGGCTTGTCCGCCCCCCAGCACTCTACGTACTTGGTCATCTTGGTGGGGGCCTTAATCTTCACCCCTCCAATCCCCTCCGACCCAGCCAGACTGGAGCTACGTCGGTCGTTGTTGCAGGGCACACTGTCTCCAACAGCGTCTAACTTCTACACGACAACAACAACAATCAGGGAAAGGGTCGCAGCTGAGAGGCTTCAGGAAACTGACGACTCGGACTATCAGGAGAGCAAGGAACAAAAGAGATCGCTTATGGAATACTGGTTGACAAACTGCCTCAGTGGCCACTGTTGGAGTAATAGTAGAATGAGGATTGGAGCTAAAAGAAGCGCATAGAACTGTAATAGGATGGATGTAGTCCACTGATGCTAATAATAACCTACCTTGTTAGGTACGATTAGGTAACTGTCCACCTTGTGGTCAGCCAGATAGCTGTCTCTGGAACCTCCATCTCCCGGGTCCACTTCAAACCTGCCGTTCAGTTGGTTCAAGGTTGCCTTGGTCACGTGCACCCGGCTATAAGGGAAGAAATACTATACAGACGTTGGCCTCTGCTTTCTTGGATAAGTCCCTTCTTTTTTCAGAAAGAATATTGAGTGCGCTAAAGATTTACACGACTCTTTCTGGCACACAATTTTGTATAAATAGCTTACTTATTTTATTTTCGCACTCCCAAAAGTACGTTGCCTCTCCCTATCTTGAACTAGTTCTATCCAGTCCACCTCATTACACTCTATCCTTATCTTGAGCTAGTTTATCCAGTCTACCTCATTACACCCTTTCCCTACCTTGAACTAGTTATATCCAGTCTAGCTCACTACACCCAATCACTATCTTGAGCTAGTTCTATCCAGCCCACCTCATTACACC
>CABFWB010002426.1:98335-109379 GCA_902151455.1 Timema bartmani
TGAACTAGTTATATCTAGTCCACCTCACTACACCCTATAACTATCTTGAACTAGTTCTATCTAGTCCACCTAATTACACCCTATCCCTTTCTTGAGTCCATTCTATCTCACTCACTATCCTGTGAGAATCTAAGAATATAATCCTATTTAAAATTCCAATTTGATAACTAGCCCTACACTTTCCATCTGTCAGTTTCTCTAAATCATACATATCTAACTTGCATGCCTGATTACTCTTTTTTTGTTACTGACAGACGTTCCCTAAGTTTTTCTACGTACAATTAATAGTCTGAATTGAAATATGTGACCCTTTATGACCTGACATACAATAAGGTTGTATAACATTTTATCTATCAGAAAGTGCTATATTTGAGTATGTGTTTTTTTACGAATAACATTTTCAAAAATACTATTGTGTATATCACAGCCTATATCGTATAACATAATGTTTTACATGGCTCTCATTCGGCCGCATTCTCCCCCAATCCCATGCATGATTCAGCCAGTGATAAATAGTATCGAAAGGGGGTCCACTGACCCAGGTAGACCACCGGACTCCATGTGGTTGGCCAGAGTCACGTCATCACTCCACACGTCAAACTGCCACTTGCGCAGTCCTAACACCCCGCACAGCACATTCCCCGTGTGTATTCCTATTCGCATATCTACGTTGAACCCCGTAGCCTCACGCACAAACCTGTAGGACAAGATGGGAACTATAATCCATACAATATAGCTGAGAGCTAGGTGCAACAAATATTGGTTCACCTGGATAATTGCTCACGCAAATCTATATTAACACAGTTGTAGGCATCTAGTAAGGGACTCACCTGATGGCCTCTATCATTTGCAGACCCATATTGACACAGTTGTAGGCATGGTTGGGTCTAGAAACCGGAAGTCCTGATACACAGTAGTAGCAGTCTCCCAGGATCTTGATCCTCATGCATTGGTTTTCCTGAGAACATTCCAAGGTTTCATGTATTGCGCCACATACAAGGAGTCCTTGATTAACATTGAGATCAGCTTATAGTTAAATTCTTTAAATTTTATCCCAGTAAACAGCTAGTTTGGTCTAAGGTAGTCAAGGAGACACAGCAATCATTGCTTCAAGGTCGTGTCCTTATGTGAGGTCGTGGCTGGAGTCCCGACTGACCTGAGTGAGCTGGTCGAACCCTGTCCCTACGTGAGGTCGTGGTTGGAGTCCCGACTGACCTGAGTGAGCTGGTCGAACCCTGTCCCTACGTGAGGTCATGGTTGGAGTCCAGACTGACCTGAGTGAGCTGTTCGAGCCCTGTCCCTACGTGAGGTCGTGGCTGGAGTCCAGACTGACCTGAGTGAGCTGTTCAAGCCCTGTCCGTACGTGAGGTCGTGGCTGAAGTCCAGACTGACCTGAGCGAGCTGTTCGAGCCCTGTCCCTACGTGAGGTCGTGGCTGGAGTCCCGACTGACCTGAGTGAGCTGGTCGAGCCCTGTCCTTACGTGAGGTTGTGGCTAGAGTCCCGACTGACCTGAGTGAGCTGTTCAAGCCCTGTCCCTACGTGAGGTCGTGGCTGAAGTCCAGACTGACCTGAGCGAGCTGGTCGAACCTCCCAAACAGCTCGTTGAGGGTCTTGACGAGATCTGAGGCACTCAGCTGCTCGGACAGAGGTGTGAAGTTGACGATGTCAGCGTACAGGATGCTGACGAACAAACACAGAACACGGGTGTTCATAGGCACAGGTTTAGTTTGAATGTTGTCATATCTAATATCAAGTTATAAATATGATGTGGAAACCAGCTTTTCTGTGGATGAGGGACAAACTTGAGCTAGTCGAGGAGATAGCCAGTCCCTCCACTCAAAACTTACCCCGGTTGTATAAACTCTATCACCTTGGTTTGTCTGGTTTAGCAGTGACGAAAAGGTGGTGGTTCAAATTCCAACCGGGTGTATTGAGGGTGATATATCCTAAATTGCTTTCCACTCTATCTTCACGCAAATGTTAATACATTTCCTATAGTATTATTCATTTCTCATCCCTTCTCCTATTAGAGTTAATAATATGCGTATTTCTCGGATGGGTAGTAAGACTGATTGGTTCAAAGAGCAACCAAAACTTAGTTTCTTTCCTCATTAAGTTCGGTGTCCATATTTAGAGGATTTTTTCCTCTGGACGGGTGGTAAGACAAGCGGTGCGTCTACGACATTGCTTGAACCTCTTCAACCCTATTTGATATGACAGCTACCTGCTTCAGTGTCTGAATGGTTAAAAGCATTATTCTCGCAATAGACATGACTGCCGATGAAGGTGAGCTTGGGGTTCGAATCCTGGTCTGGTGTAATGATGGTATTTTTTTACTAAGTGGTCTTACACTCTCCCTTCACACAAATGCAGGTACACTTACTCTAAATTCAACCTTCTTCATCTCTTGCCCATTAGCGTAATTAGTACATAGGCGTATAGACCGAACGGGTAGTAAGACGCGGTGCTTAAAGACAGCTGACAAAGAGTTTAATTTGAATTCTGTGACGAGGGAAGCTCCTCTGCTGGCTCCTCCCAGCACAAAGATAATACTGAGGACAAGATAAAAGAAGGTAATTGAGAAGGAAGAACTTGAAGAGAAAGTCGGTTCGTTATTGAGGACATCAAGAGAAGGTAATTGGATAGAAGAGAACACACCCAAGATGGCCGAACAAAAGTTGGTACCATTTGGGAGACGTCAGGGATGAGAAGTTGAGTCGGGCTCGATAAAATAACGATAAAGGGAAGTAGTGGAAGAGCATATTTGTGTGTGGTGGATTGTAAGAAAAATATCTAATAATGGAATTTAGATACTTGAAAAAATTATGACTGATAATAAAACAATAATCAAGGAACCGGTGAATGATAACAGAGAAGAAGGGGTAGAAAATAACGAATACATAGAGATAAGGAGAAAGCAGCTGAAAGGATGGTCCAATATTTAACGACTCCTCCAAATGAGAACATACAGGTTCGTGTCCCAATGCGGGTATATTACATCTTTATGGTGCTCCCCCCCTTAGAGAAAGAACGGGGTATCTGCATCGTCTCGGACTGGTTGGACTTAACATAACACGAACAAAATTAACGTGAGGTTAAATTGAACGAACCTTACTGACACGCTTGGAAGGAGGATGTAAAGCTACTTTGTGGAATGATACTATTAGTTTCAGTTAACCAGGATCTATCTATCTCCGATACAACTCTAGCGCAATGGTTTCCAGCCTTGGGGACGCGGCATTTTCGGGTGGGATCGCAATGTTTGTTGAAATTATTGTTTCAAAAGCGATCATAATAAAACAAATTAGGTTCAAAATGCAAATAGAAACTATGTAAGTGGTTAAAATGGTAGAAACTGTTAAGTTACTGCTTGGGTTGCTTTTGGTTACTCAACTCTGACAGTTGATTGCTGACCTATTTAGCAGTCTCGTGTCTAAACGACTGACGCATGACTTACAAAATACCCACCAGGCTCCTTGATTCTCTTTTGACACACCTTAGTCACACTCGTATAATAATTAAAGATCAATTCATAATAATTAAATCAAGCCCGTGGGATAGCATCACGCTCGTTTGGTTTGGTTTCTCGGTGGTGAGGTCAGAATTCAAATTTCGGCCGGGCTTACTGGGGGTGATTTGTTCTAAACAGTTTACCCCTTCTTTCTACACTCAAGGGTGCAGTTCCTCTAAATTCTACCTACCTCTGATTAAATACGGATATCCCGGACAAGTAGTAAGATTCATTAAAAAATAATAATTCAAAAACTAGGATATGAACGTTTGTAGGTTATCTAGGGGTCGTGAGGTTCTTTAAGACAGAAATTGGGGTTGAACCCAGAAAAATATTGGAAACTACTGCCCTAGCGGGTTGTAGCTGGATATAGCAGCAAGTTTAGTAAAGCAATAATTGTAATAATAACTGCGCAGTGAAATAACCACCTGCTATACTCGTCAGATATATATATATATATATAAAATAATTATATATTATATATATTATATAACCATATTTGTTCACGAGTACTGCATAAGATTGCCTGCTGGTTGTAGGTTATATCCCAGGCACTGGAATATTAGCGTCATTAATATTATCAACTACTAGTAGTACACGGGTGTTAATTGCAGGTGAGACCACAAACACATATTTTTTAACCGAGTAATCGTCTTTGTATTTAACTTACTTTCGATGGTTACACTCTGTTTACCCTGAAAATCTTACCTTGATGGATTACACCATTGTACGAATTATAAGAGAGTAGTTGAATCCAAACTACATCTCTGAAGAGATCCCCCGAAGGACCTTCCAGCTTCACCATCCCCGGGCTCAGAGGCCTTTTATGGTGCAACCACTATATGCCATCGGCAACGGAACCTTTTCGCCGGACATGAACCGAAGTCCATGAGTGCCATTCCGGGTACTAGGTCACCCAAAAAATCCAGTACCCGCCCACCAATGCCAACCTGTCTTGGGTTACTTGAGATGAGCCCACACTCCACTGGAACCGGATGGAGAGAGGAGTTGGCTCCTCCTAGTGATTGCCCAATCACGAGGAAGTCAGGAGCTCAGCCTCCAAACAGTCGTCTCCTCAATCCATTCATACTGCCCCAGTCCTTTTTATATTCCCCGATCTGTGGCTGCCGCCCCTCCAGCACACTTTCTGTGCCCGACTGTCCTGAGTTGCCCAGCGGGGACCTCGTGGAGGTGCCCTGACCAGCTATCCCCGCTACACGGGTACGCACTACCAACCACTTAGTGCATGTCCAGGAGCTTCGCCCCTCACATACAGATGACCTTATCGGAGTCTTAGCTATGTCGGCCAATTCCGATCACATTGCCCAGGGCCACCACGTGGAGGCGCCCCGACAGGATTTTTAGAGATCTGCCAGTACCGGGAGGTGGCAAGGACAGTCTAGTGCTCATTTATACGAAACGTGCGTGGGCCCAGATCGCGTCCCGGCCCCGTACGTCGGGCCGGTGCCATACGACTGAGCACCGTGACCCCATTATGAGAAAGCAGTATAGTTTAATCTGTTAATATTCTTTAAATGTAAAAATGACACCTGAACATGGGAATCGAACGCGGGACCTTTGGCTTGGTACGCCAATGCTATACCACTGAGCTATTCAGGAGACGTCACGTGCTCAAGGTAATTCTTCACTCATCTTTTAAGGCAGATTCTGTGATGGACATGCGAAACTCATCAGCTACACATGAGTGATCAATTAATATCGCGAGCTATCAGATAACGCATCCACCTTCGACTCGTGAGGTATTTATGCTGCCAATGTACGAATGCGCATATCATTCCTCGCTATTTAATCCATCATTATATGCGCATTCATACAGTTGCCATTGTACATTCGGCAGAATAAAGCACTACCCGGTAGAAGGTGGCTGCGTTATCTGATAGCTCATAATCTTAGTTGATCACTCATATGTTTGGCGTACTAAGCCAAAGGTCCTGGGTTAGATTCCCGCGTCCAGGTGTCATTAATATAATAGCTTAGCTATTTATTCCATTAATCTGTTAAGGTAAGAGTGTTTGTTACCTTTCATGGTAAACGAAATGTAAATCTCATTGAGGGTATGAATCTACCGACGTCACGAACAAACGCCCTATGTTGATGGTTATCTTCCCGCCAACTGTCAGACCACACGAACAAACTCCCTATGTTGATGGTTATCTTCCCGCCAACTGTCAGACCACACGAACAAACTCCCTATGTTGATGGTTATCTTCCCGCCAACTGTCAGACCACACGAACAAACTCCCTATGTTGATGGTTATCTTCCCGCCAACTGTCAGACCACACGAACAAACTCCTTATGTTGATGGTTATCTTCCCGCCAACTGTCAGACCCCACGAACAAACGCCCTACGTCGATGGTTATCTTCCCGCCGACTGTCAGACCACATGAACAAACGCCCTAAGTTGATGGTTATCTTCCCGCCAACTGTCAGACCACACGAACAAACTCCCTATGTTGATGGTTATCTTCCCGCCAACTGTCAAGACCACACGAACAAACTCCCTATGTTGATCGTTATCTTCCCGTCAACTGTCAGACCACACGAACAAACGCCCTAAGTTGATGGTTATCTTCCCGCCAACTGTCAGACCACACGAACAAACGTCCTAAGTTGATGGTTATCTTCCCGCCAACTGTCAGACCACACGAACAAACGCCCTACGTTGATGGTTATCTTCCCGCCAACTGTCAGACCACACGAACAAACGCCCTAAGTTGATGGTTATCTTCCCGCCAACTGTCAGACCACACTGTATTTTTGTCACCGTCTGAGCACAAGGTCCATATCGTGTTTCTCCACGGAGTTGATAAAGTTTCGAGGCTCTGTAATATCTCCCTGGTAATATGGCTCCCAGGTGAAATAAGATAAGATGACAGAGCTTGCAGGAGAAAGTTGGGACAGTAATTAGGGGATGTGACCGTAGAGGGAAAGATAAGCTTTATCACTTCCAGTAACCCAGGAGTTCTCTCTCCCGCTTTAAAAAAAATAAGATTACAATTTTTCCTTCAAAAGAACTTGCGACACTACAACCAGACGAGCTAGTTTTTAGTCGGGGGAAGCGGGAAGGTTCATAATTCGAAAACTTCTTACGTTTTTTTTCTTAATGTGATTAACAATGTTGCCTACCTGTGACGTAAGCGGAAAGACAAGATAAGATTTCCCGCGTTCATGTATTTAGGTTTTATTCGGCGAGTTTTAAAGATAAAAAGATTGAAACAAAAAACATACATGCTTAAATAATAATCTAAAAATACTCTCAAAGTTTTAAAGATACAAAGATTGAAACAAAAAACATACATGCTTAAATAATAATCTAAAAATACTCTCACAATGTTATAAAAAACAATTTCTTTGATCTTGAAGTTTTTTTTTTGTAAATACTTTTTTTATCTTCTGCAACTTAAAAGACTATTTGGTTTATTTCCGAAAAGTAAATACCAGGATGTATATTAAAAATATTCGTTGAATCATTGTTCTACATAAAATAGAAAACAAGAACAAAAACTTATTTTGAAATGCAAGTCAATGCTGTCCAGGAGCAATTAATATTGGAGCGAGTTTTTATACTCGGCAGTGGAAGAGGGGAAGTGTCATATTCAGATAAACAAGAGGCCCCACGAACTACTCGTGAGCTATTCATTTTCTTCCCATCCTTTCCATTTCGCATGTTGGCATCTAAACGTGGTACTACTTAGAGTGCTTAGAGGTGTCATCAAGTTAAAATGCGTTGAAAAATATCTTAGGATTAATCAATTAGCACGTAAGGTCGTTAAGCTCTAATATCTTTTTAAACTAACTTTTCCTTTGACATGTTTTATTTTCCGAGCGATGTTCTCGGAAACTCACCTAACATTGTTGTGCCTTTGAACGTACATCTCGTGGAAGCTGGTCTGTTTGTTGGCTATCTCCTGACAAGCGTCGGCCATCTTCAGCATGATACTGCGCTTGACCTTGACAATAACGGAGGGAAAAGAATGACATTTATCAATGATAAGTTATTTTAGAATGTCGTAGCCTTGATAAACTGGTGAAATTATTACTGAGGAAGAATCTAGATAACTAGAGGATTTTCTATCAAACTCTCCTTTCTGTAACCTTCAGGAATATTTTAAGCTATTCAACAACATTTTAAAACTTTGAAATATTTGTTAACTTCCTTAATAAGGGATATTGAACCATATTATTAAAAAAAAACTCATTTCCATTAAAATTCTTGATCAGTTAAATTAACATTATAGCTTATATTTAAGACAATTATTGTTTTGTTGACATCATTTAAAAAAATGTTATTTAACATGTTCAAAGAGGATAAATAAAGTTGTAACAAATAGAGAAAACTTTTGAGCACGTGCTCTTTTTCAATTTCCTCCCATCAAAATATAATTACTCTAGTGTGAATCTTTATTATTATGCAACAGCAGCAACAAATTCAGTATTTATATTCCTCTAGCATAAATTTGTTTCAAAATGTTTAGTGCTAATTATAATTAAATACACTAAGCGGTTTATTTAAGTTCCACATATTAAAATTATATACGAACACTTCGTTTACCCTGAAAGGTATCCTCCATAGTGTAGCTTATATGATAGGGATCCATCCAGGTAATACCGTAAACGGAGTGTACAACAAACAGCTTGATTTGTATCTCAAATAGAGCATTCGATATTTTTTCTTGGCAAACTCCGAATCATTATGACGTGTAAGATTTACGCGTCAAGCGATTTGTGGAAGACAAGTTTTTAAAAGAAATAATGGTGAGTGTAAGTTGTTTGATGGGAAGGTGAGCGGGAGTTCCTGCTCACCTCGGCAGCTATGTAGGCCGGAATGACGCTGAGCAGAAGTTGCTCCTGCTGCTCCTTCTCGCACTCCAGTTTGACGCGACTCTCAATGCAGGTCCTTGTGCCCACAAAGGTGTCGTGGTGGGCAGCCTCCGTCAAGTATCGGTAGTAAAGTCCCGTGCCACTGGCGCAAAGCAGGAACATGGCTTCAGCCACCAGCTGAGAGAGAGAGAGGGGGGGGAACCAACAAGTTACACACAGAATGTGACCTTGCATGATGACGTACCGTTTGTGGTTCTCTTTGAGTCTTTATTTCAACAACAATCGTCTGGAGAGCAGTGATGTAAGTGGTTCAATGGCTGGGAGCTCATCCTGGAATAGTACACTATCTCTGCTGAGGTTAATTACAACAGGATCTTGGTCTACAATTGACTGTTGCGTAGCCCCCGAAGATTTTCCTAAGGATAGTTATCCCAAAACATTTATCAATACCAGGGACTTTAACTCTTTAGCTATAGACGCAGAGATAGGATCATACTCCCTGACTCCATTAATCGAACCACCTACGTCACTTCCTGCTGTGAAGGTGGTATGTGTACCTCCTCCATGCCCAAGTCTGCCTTGCACAGAAGGTAGCTGTATATCCCGCCAGTTGGCTCTGTTTGATCAAGCAACACATATTCATAGTAAGATCGAGGAATGCAGATGATCTTGTTTGTTAGCTTGGTACGAGAAAAGAATGGGATAGGGCTTTTATTACACCAACTTCTAATCAAATAGACCTAGTACGCCGTAGATTGTGGGTTTTACAGCTAAATGATGGTGGAGTATGACACTGTACCTGGAAGCACAAGTTTATCCCTTGCGGCGCGTCCGATCTGAGAGCAAAGGCGATCGCCAGGTGGGTGATGGTGAGTCCCCCCGCCACAAGGAGCGCTACCAGTCGTGATACAGGTAGCGTGGTGTGTACTGCGAGGAGTAACCCGAACAAAGGAAGAGGTGCACAGTTCCAACCGAGCGTCAGCACGCCGACCCCAACCACGGCGCATATGGCCAGCGAGGAGGGGAGAGAAGAGATTCGTGCGCACGTGGGTGTCTGCCCGGAAGCAAGAGCTGCAGTACTTGTTAATGTCATGGCCGAGAGGAGGTAGATTGGCACCAGTGGCACCTGGAATATGCACAGGTTAATTAAAAGCAAGGTATGAGGTACTTCATATCAATGGCCAACAAGTATAACACTGTACACCTCACCTAGACAGAGGCAACACAAACTGCTATCGGGACAAGGGAAGATCCCACTTCTGACACCAGCTACAGAGCTTATTACAAGTATAACACTGTACAACTCACCTAGACAAAGGTAACACAGACTGATATCAGGACAATGGAAGATCCCATTTCTGACATCAGAGTTACATACTGCTACAAGGCTTACTACAAGTATAACACTGTACAAATCACCTGGGCAGGAGTGACACAGACTGATATCAGGACAATTGAAGTTCCCACTTCTAACACCAGAGTTACATAGTGCTACAGAGCTTATTACAAGTATAACACTGTACAACTCACCTGGACAGAAGTGACACAGACTGATATCAGGACAATTGAAGATCCCACTGCTTACACCAGAGTTACATAGTTCTACAGAGCTTACTACAAGTATAAAACTGTACAACTCACCTGGACAAAGGTAAAACAGACTGATATCAGGCCAAGGGAAGATCCCACTTCTGATACCAGAGTTATATAATGCTACAGAGCTAACTACAATTATAAAACTGTACAACTCACCTGGGCAGAAGTGACACAGACTGATATCAGGACGATGGAAGATCCCACCGCTGACATCAGAAGACAGGAGTTGTACAGAGACTGCTTCAGACGTACGCAGTATCTCTTATTATACAGATCCTCCAACTCCATTGTCGCCTCTTTAGAGCCTGAAAAGACCCAATGGAAATAGTAATGTTATTCTTCAATAGAAATAAATTACACCGGAAAGATTCATTATATAATATAATTAATTTATATTTATAATATCACAATAAACGACTGACTCTGTGGTTTAGTGATCAGAGTTCCTGGCTACAGATCCAGAGGTCCTGGGTTTGATCCTTGGCGCTTCCTTATTATCCGTAAAGCAGTGGATCTGGAACGGAGTCAACTCAGCATCTTGAGAGCAAATGAGAAGCTCTAGAAAACTGAGATTAACTGGCGGAGGTTTAGTTAGGCTGACCACACGACACCCTTTATCCGTAAAAGTTGGCACTATTTTCGCCAACAGACAGAGGTGATCTGTCAGTATTGTTCGATTGAGGGCTAACGCCATGGAATTTGTTGTTTGAGATGGAATATAATATAGTGATAAAGCATACTTGTATGTGTAGTTCCCTCAATGTTCTAAGGGCTATTTGTAAAGGTGTATTATTACTAATTTTTTTGCTCATTTTTCTGTTTACTTTCCATAAATAATTACAGAAGTTAGAGCTATCATCCACAAAAGATATTTTACAATCTTGTTTCTAGACAATATTATTTAAAATAAATGAAACAACACAATCGTACCTGCTTTCTCATATATTTGGTGATCGTTCGGAACAAGTGAATACAAACAACGATTGAAACATAACATTTTGAACCTATTGCTCTTGAATGAGTTTTCCTCGGAAAAACAAATATATTATTCGGTTAATCATATTAAACATTTTTCAAATATATATATATATA